>JPKE01002680.1:0-13050 GCA_000750995.1 Pseudogymnoascus sp. VKM F-4520 (FW-2644) | reverse complement strand
ACCCCTCGTCATCCCCCCCAAGGTCCCCGACCAATCCTTCTTCCGCACCCTCTTCAACCAAGGCAAAGGCTACATCACCTTCTACAAAACCGGCGCCCAAGCCATCTTCACCAACCTCTCCCTCACGAAAGCTCCCCAAGAGCTCGTCGACAAGAAATACAACGGCGCCGTCTACGAAGCCGTCCGCGACCGCAACTTCAGCCGCGCAGACTACCAGCTCCTCCTCCGCTCATGGCACGACATCAAGCGTCTCCCAGTCTTTGGACTGATCTTTATAGTTTGCGGGGAATTCACCCCGCTCATCGTCTTCGCCGTCTCCCGCGTCGTGCCGTACACATGCCGCGTCCCGAAACAAATCGAGTCGGACCGCGAGAAGATCGAGGTGCGCCGCAAGGCCTCGTTCCGCGACTTGACTGCGGCGTTCACGCCTGGCAAGGAGCTGGAAAGGGAACAGCTACTGCATATCTCGTCGTCGCTGGGTCTGTCGATCAAGTTGTGGGATTACATCGGTGGCAACCAGCCTGGGCCTCCGTCGGCGCTGTTGAAAGGCAGAGTTGCAAGACGTGTTGAATACCTGCAGACGGATGATAGGCTTATTAGACGTGATGGAGTTCTGAGTGAGTTGGAGGCGGAGGAGGTTGCGATTGCGTGCACGGACCGCGGGATTGATGTTGTAGGGCACAGCGAGGAGCATATGAGGGAGATGTTGGGGAAGTGGATGGCGGCGAGTAAGACGACGCCAGTGGAGAAGCTGTTGCTCACGAGGTAAGTTTCGTGATGCAGAGAGGATCGGGTTGAAAACCATTGCTAACTGCTCGCCTCATAGACCGAATGTCTGGCCCGTGCCGGAGAAGAAGGACAACTGATATCCAAGCACAACGGACACATTTCACGGCATTCAGGCATTCACGGCATCCACTCTGATCTTTGGGACATCTGTAATACCATCTACTACATCAGCCGCGATATCCCATCTCTATGTACATTAAAGCCATCCCGCACCCATACCAGAGGCGTTCAGACAGAAGACGACGGGCTCATCCGCTCAGGCGAGCGGAGGGAATGACAAAATAAAGAGAGCCCAGAAAGGGCAACTCTATGTAGAACACCATATCCAGCTCAGATATATTTAATGTACCATAAGCTATAGCCCAATGCACCTCCATGCACCCGATTCTAGACCGTGTGATGATTGATGCTATCTTCACCCCCACCCATACCCCTTAGCTCTTTCTCCCCTTCATTGTCTCTTTCGTACATACATACATACTCATTACATTGCCACCTCTGCAAACGCGCAAAATACCCCGCTAAAGCCGTGAGCCGATACGGCATCCATCAAACGCAGTCGCACTGTTCGTCCGCCTCATTGCCTAAACCTAGCCAGTTGCGCCATAATATTCTGCACATCTTCTGCGCTCTGGCCACCAGGCACCTGCGACTGCTGTCCCAAACCCGCGGCGCCAAGGAGAGCGCCCAAATCAGGTGTCGCGCCTTGGGGTGGATACTGAGCCTGTTGCTGGGATGGGTACTGCTGTTGCTGTGGTGGGTATTGCTGCTGCTGTTGCGGCTGGGCGGGTTTCCCCATCAGCCCACCGAGGATACCCGCGAGATCAACCTGGCCATTTGCTGGGGCCTGCTGCTGATGCGGTGTTGGCGACTGGATGGGTGCATTCAGTGTCCCGAGAAGCTTCTGTAGAGTCGCGTTGTCGAGCTGGCCGACGATACTCCCAAGGTTAGGAGCTGCCTGTGCAGCCGCAGCTCCGTATTGCTGACCAGCCTGTTGTCCATACGCCGCTGCAACTGGGGCTGGAGCAGTAAGTTGCTTTTGCTTCTCACGGATCACCAGCTCAGCCGCAATGCGAGGCTCCAGATCCTCATACTCGTCGAAGCGGACATTGTCCGCGCCGCGCGTGCGATCAAAGACCTGGAGCGGTATCCTGCTAGTTTGTTGCGCCTTGTGCGTCAATTTGACAACGGCAAGGACTCCTTCCAGGATCTGTCGGCGGACGACGACATCCACGGGTAGGCGTGCACTAAGAAACATGACTTCGGTCTTTAAACCACGGCCACGGATATCACTCTCAACCCAACTAATAAAATTGCGGTCGAGCTCTTCGAGAAGAATGATCTGCACCTCCGGGACGTCGCGGGCCTCACGACGCGGGATACCCAGTGCAGCATCTTCGTCCATTTCGCGGCGCCGAGGGCTGGGACTCCGCTCGCGGTACCGCCCGCCGTCTCTGCGATCGTAGACAGGGGAGCGAGAGCGGGTGTGCCGAGCATCGTGGCCACCATAGCTGTCTCGTCCACGGTTTTGGGCATACTCATCGCGACCACGGAAACCCCCACGTTGTGGCGAGGGAGACCTCAGAGGTCGGTAATCCTCACGTCCACGTGTGGCAGAGCCGCGGTGCTCGCCTTCACGAGGCGAGGCAAGAGCCCGTCCATCGTACCGATCATAGCCCTGGGGTTGGTTCCGGCCTTGTCCTCCACGGCCACTTCCACCGCCGCCTCTTGAATGGTCTGGGGATCGCGAGCGGCGTTGAGTAGCAGGTTGTGCTTGTCCTGAGCCAGCCTGTCGGGTGTTCTTCTGGGGTTTGGAGATTTCGAGGTCTGTCGAAGTTAGTATGGGTTCATGATAGATTAGTGGTGGAATGAGACTTACGCATCTTCCTCCCTCTAATTTCCTGGCCTTGTTCATGCTGAAGGGCTGCATGACAAGCCTGGATGTCATGGAATTGGACAAATCCATAAGCTTGCTTGATAGACACCTGTGCTAGCCTACCGAACTTGTGAAAGATGTAGAATATATCACGCTTCGTTACCTTCTCTGTTGGTAAATTGCCTATACGTGGTCAGTGAGATGATAAAGGTAGAAGAGTCGTATATCATACCTATGAATAATCTTGATCCTGCAGGGAATCTGTCCCATAAGCCTTCCGAGACATACATGCGCTCATCGGCCAAGAATTTATCATACAGCTTCTGGACATCACCACCCCACTGAATCTCACCTGCATCTTCAGCATCTCCAGCCTCGGTGGAAGTCTGTGGCCTGTCTTGCTTGGGGTGAGGGGGAAGGGTAGAAGACGGAGGTGCCGGCAATGATGGAGGAGCATTGAAGGAAGCGGCTGGGGGTGGGGGGAGGATGTTCCTAGCATCAGTCTTTGTGCCTGGAGCACCAGCGGCAATAATGGGCATGGGCATTCCCGGCGCTCTGTATGCGGTAGAGCCCGGTGGGACAGCAAAGCTCGGGCCGGCATGGTATTTGCGGATGTCATCCTGAGACGCATACGCCGGGTGCATGGCAGGCTTTTGTAGGACTTGCGGGCGTGGAGGGAGGCTTGAGTGAGAAGGGAGGGTTGAGGGCCCGGTTGGTCCGGGTGGCCCCGGTGGGAAGGTTGGAGAGCTAACAGTGGTTGCGGTGGGTGTGCCATTTGCGGAGGAGGCATTGATTTCAGCATTGGCCGTGATGTTATCAAGCAGCTGCTGTATGTCTATCTCGCCTTTGGAAATACTCTCATAGGAATGGACGGGAGGGGGTTGAGACGGGGCCTGGGCTGTCTCAGACATCGCGGGAGCGGAACCGCTATCAGCAGCTAGAGGAGCAGGCTCAGAGGAAGTCGTAGGAGGGAAGGTAGTGGGGTTAAGGGAGGAATTGTCGATAGGCCCAGTAGTGGTATTGGTGATGGAAGGGATGGTGTCGAGGGAGGAAGGAGCGGTCTCGGAGCCTGATAATGGAGCAGGCGCTGAATGAACAACTTCATGTTGATCGACAGCCTCGCTTGAATCTTCTGGACTATTTGAACCCGTCTCGCCATCGGACTCAAAGGTCATCGCATAATCATCGTCGACCTCGCCTCCTAATTGTGCCCCTGGCGCAGCAGAGTTGCTTTGCTCTGGTCTATCCTCCTCGTCATACGGGTCTGAGAAGCTACTCGCGTCGCTTGTATCATTGTCGTCGTCGGCAACCGCATTTGCATTCGTAGGGAGATTGTCGGTGGGGGTGGCAATTGTTGACAGAGCGTCTGCGGAGGACGCGGTATGGGTGGATGTCATGTTGAAGACGGGGTCGATCTGGTTCTGGAGGACTGGGAGGTTCGACGGGATTGAGGGGTGAGATGGGACGGGAGACACTGGAGTGGTTGGTTTGGTATGGAATTTAGGCGCGTCCCGAATCATAAAGCCAGAGGGTCGGGGCAGATTGCCTCGCGACTGGCACTGCTATGGTGATGGTGGGGGGTTTGTTGATGGAAGGACAAGTGTGGAAGAAGAATCAACAATTGATTTCCGGCTGGAGGGGTTGGAGGCGAAGGAAGGGAGAAGGGATTGGAGTTGGCAATGGAGGTGGAGGAAGTTAAATAGATTTGTTGGATTGAGTCGTGGATCGAAGATGTAGAGGACAAATGTCGAATGGGGTTTGCTTTGCTTAGCTACGTGGATGTGGATGTGGAAGTGGAAGAAGGCATTCTAATAAATCAGATTCACTCTTTCACTCTGGGCGGGGGGATCTGGGGATCTCTTGCGGGTGGCGTTTGGTGCGGGTGTGGTGCTTGCTAAGGCGTTGGTTTGGCGCGTGTAGGTTTGCAAGGCAGATGAAGTCGAGTTTGGAGGTTTGGGAGATGGGGAGATGGTGGAAATGGAGATGGAGATGGGGATGAATTGAAAATAGCCTCGATGTTGAAAAGACTTGAGGTGAAGTCATGTTGCCTGCGACCCAAAAGCTTAGTCAGCCGCCTAAGCCACATCCTTTTGTGTCACGTGCAACGTATATCCTTTGATCAAAACGATGTTAATCACATCTCACATCTGCCTCCAGCAATTGGTACATATCTTTCGGATTAGAGGCCACTGGCTGGATGCATCATAGGAAACCTTTACCATTACTTTAAGGACGGGAAAAAAACATACACATTTGAGTTACTCCAGTGAGATCCTCAGAATACCTCCTTGTCCCTCCCGGATCAGTGATAGACTGTCTCATCGACCACCACAAAGAGGGCACAGAGGATGAAAGACTCGGGACTTCGTGTCCTAAATGTCCTACCTATGCAGCCATCGAATACAGCAAACTATTATGTTCCGTCACATTAGACTGTTTGCTATACCTCGTCCTTTGGTACTACGACGACAACAACTCGTCTGGGGTTTGCCTATACGCCAGTTTGCAACTCCATCACGCAACGGGTCCGGCTCAGAATCACCCTACTCAGACGAGGAATACGCAGCTGCTCGGGAATGGGCGTCAACTTTCAAGCCGGGCTCATTACCACGAGACCTAGCACAAACACGATTTGACCGGTCATCAGGAAAGGGCGGACAGCATGTGAACAAGTAATAACCATCAGGCAATAATTTTCTAATTGAGAAGTTCTAACACCTCCCAGAACCAATTCAAAGGCCACAAGTGCGTGGCAGATCAAGTCAATAGCGCCCTATGTGCCGGCTATGGTGACCAAGGAGCTGCGTGCGTCGCGGTACTACTCCAAAAACTCTGATTGCCTCACCATTGCCTCTCAGGAGGGCCGCGTTCAGCGCGATAATGAGGATAATTGCCATGAGAAGCTCTTTGAACATATTACGGATATCGCCAAGCGTATCATCCCGGGCGAGACGTCAGAGGCTGCAAAGGCAAAAGCAGCAAAGCAGTAAGTCTAAGCCTTTCATTTTGTTGGGGCTCCAGGAGACAGCCTCTTCTAAATCCCGTGCCTTGTTGTCGTCGAGAAGAACCAATGGTATGTTTTTCTACGGCCGGTATAACAATTTCAACTCGGATGAGGAGAGAACTGCTGGGATTGGAATGGAAAAGGCAATTGGTTGATAACTAACCATAGACCGCAGGAAGAAAATTGGAAATTCCATCCGATTACAGTCGAAGAAGGAGCACAGCATGAAGAAACAATCCAGGAGCAGTCGAGGGGGTGATTATTAGAGCACACAAAATTATATAGATACCCAGCTCAAAATAGAAGTTTAAAATCTACAGTGATTATAAATATTCTCTCGGTTTTGGCTCCGTGAAGGCCATGTCTAACACAACTCTATGGTGACTACTATAAACGATTTCGGCACACAGAAGGCCTGTTTTGCGCAGATATTCTTTGTTTACTTTAACCTGTTTTGGCGCAGAGAAGACCTGGTTTGCGCAAATCGTCTTTGTTTACTTTGTCTAGTTTTTGGCGCAGATTTCTGTTATATAGGCGCTGTTTGCGCTTTTCTATAGATATGGCGCAGATAGGGCGCAGATGAAGCGCATATAGAAGGCTATGCCACACCCTAGCGATGCATTTTGTCCATATTCGGTCCCTATCCTGTCTCTATCCTGTCTGTATTCTGTCTTCAAGGTTTGCACAAATACTTCCTCCTTCTTCCTCCTTCAGCCGTTTTCTACCTCGCACCATGAGTGTCTATATCAAATGTTGGATCTCAGCTAGCAATTTATTGAATAAAACTTAGAGAGAGAGTTATGACATTAAAGGCACTTACTCACTGCTTGCTATTTTGGTATTCTCTATATCTTCTTATATAACTCTGATTTAGTAAAACCCAAGCTGTCACTCTATAGTTGCAGTGATGAACACTAGACTAGCTTGGCAGCAATTTGCTGTTTGTTTCATTATCTCTAAGATTGCCGAGATGCAAGGTGGTAATTTGAGTCTAAGTTTAATGGGCCGAATAGGTTAGCTGCAGTGCCGCGATTGCGTGTCCAACGTGCCAGTAAGTCTTGAGGCGTTTGATGTTTCTTGTCTTTTGAGTCAGGCTTAGCTCCGTAGTCGACAAAGAGTTGCATCAAGTCTTTATTTCCAAAAGTCGCTGCAGTGTGCAACGGCGTACAACCTTCGTCGTTTTTAATATTGACGGAGAGCCCTCGGTCTAGAAGGATCCTGGCCAGCTTCCGAGGGTCTTCTGTCGCACGATAGTGTGTACAGTCTTTTATTGCAGCATAGTGCAGCGGCGTCCAAAGTTTATTGTCTTGGAGGTCAGTCGCTGCTTTATTGTTGAGAAGTAGCTGCACCACCTCTATACGCATATGTATACTATCTATAGCAAGATGTAATGGTGTTTGCTTCCGCCAGTCTTCTGCGTCAACAGTGGCCCCATGGTCTATAAGCAACCGGGTTGCTCTTACATGCCCATTTTCGGTAGCGACATGCAACGGCGTCTGCTTATAAAGATCCACATCATTGACTGAGACTCCGTGGTCAAGGAGAAGCTGGATGATTCCCGCATGATCCTCTCTCGCAGCAGTATGTAGTATTGTCTCGTTAAATTCTGTGGGGTTTGTCCGGGTTCGAATATTGCTACCCATATCAAGCAGCTTTTTGACCATAGCCTCGTCCCCTGACCACACTGCCCTATGCAAAGGGGTATGGCCCCCGCGATTCCTAGTCTCTAGCGAGGCGCCATGAGACATTAAACAATCTAGCAACTGTGCATCCCCTTTTTGTATCGCTATCTCTATAGGCATCCTGCCAAGATAGATATCCGGCAGCTTGCCAGCATCCGCACCCATATCTAGTAGGAACTCGACTGTTTGAATTCCCCAGTCACGCAAGATGACCGTGACTAGGGGAATATCCCTTATCCCAGTAGTGCCGTTAATATCGGCTCCGGAATCTAAAAGCAGCGAGAGCGTAGCCTTGTCTCTATTCCGTATCGCAAAAAGTAAAGGGGACATTTTTTCTGGGGTGCTAACATTCCACTTGGCCCCTTGTTTTAACAAAATTTCGACGACATCTGTACGGCCATTCTCTGCGGCGCTGCATAGTGGTGTGGTGCTATATGCTATAGAATCTGGGTTTGTGCCGTTAGACATAAGCAGCTTCGCTATTTTAGCTTGGCCGTTAATTACGGCAAAGGTTAAGGCTTCCTCTCCCATGAACCGATGACCTTTTTTAATTGCCAGCTGCAACACAGATTCCAACCCATTTGTTGCTATAAATAGCATCGCGTCCCAGCCATCATCCTTTTCCATGCCCGTCAAAGGTAAGCTTAGGAGGTGATGGATATCCTGTGGACTCTCCACCATCAAGCAATGCAGATTTGTCCAATGGGCCCAGTCTATATTTGCAGAGACAGCATCGGCATCATCATTTGAGAGTAAGGCGACTACTTTTGACAGATTTTTCATGCTTGCGAATTCATACGCTGTCCACCCCTTCTTATCCTTGACATGAGTATCCACACCTTTATCGATGAGCATCTGAACAATTGGATGGTGGCCGTTCATAGCTGCGAAATGTAGGGGCCTCCATCCAATCTTTCTATCAGTTACATGAATGTCCGCTCCATGATCGATCAGGAGCCTAGCTACAGCATCATGGCCACTCATTGCTGCGAGATGCAACGGTGTCCAGCCAAAAACTTCATCTCTTGCCGACACATCAGCATTCTTGGAGAGTAATAGCTGGGTCATATCATAGTGCCCATTTTCGGCAGCATAGTGTAGTGGCGTGAGCATCTTGTACCCCCCGAGATTGACTTCTAGCTCGGACCGTTCGCAAATTCGTTTCATCATCGCGTCATGTCCCTGCTGCGCTATTATATGCAAAACCATATTTCCTGATCTGTCTTTCTCGTGTAAGTCGAACCCGAGATCCAACAGGATGTCCATTGCCCGCAAAGAGCCGGCCCACGCCGCGCGATGGAGCGCATTCTGCCCATTCTTGTCACTCGTCGGATGGATTTTAGATTTGTACCTCTGGAAAAAAACGATATTAGAGTGTCCTCTCTCTGCCGCAATATGAAGTGCTTGTTGTCCACGTTTGTCCTGGGCGTTGATATCAAGGTTGGGATCATTGATGAGTAGCTCTAATATCTTACTGTTATCTCTAAAAGCCGCGTGGTGTATTGCTGCCCATCCACAGTCGTCTTGATAGTTGGGGTCACCACCATCTTGCAAATATTTCCCAACATCGTCTGTAGCCCCCCGTTTAACTGCGGATATTAATGACCCACCCATACTCTTTAGTTGTCCAACACTAGTATTCTCTGTCGGTTGATATTTATTCTCCTGGGGAGGGAATTGGCTTTGGGATCCATACAGAAAGCTCTCCAATAGCTCCCAAGCTGTTTGTGTTGACTCTAGTGCATCATTCACGTTCCCTAGAATTCTAACAACAGCCGTCGTGGTTCTTGATTCATTCTCCATATTGTGTTTGAACATGGCCGGATGGAAGTAAACCGCTCCAACGTACTGTAAACAAAGTTGTTCTTCTCTTGGTTCCTTCTCCACCACTGTGACAAGAAGGGCCTTGTCCTGACGGTTGCCCAAGGGGTCCATTAACAGAAGACATTTGTCTGGGTACTTCAAAGCACTCAGAATTTGTTCCTTAATCAGAGGGTGGGTACTATTCCAAGAAAACATCTCTCGCAGTGATGAATTCGTGGCAATTACTTTCCATTGTCCAATTAGATCCCCCTCTGGAGTGATTGCGAGAGATGGAGGAGAAGAATCCCTGGGCATATTATAAAGGCTAGATGGGCACCAGTTAAACTCATGAGACATTGTTGGCGAGTTGTGGAAAAGATGCCCCGGCGCTATCGCACCAAATTTTAACAGGATACGCTGGTAGATGTCCTGTTGCCAAGTGTCTTCATTCGGATTATTAGAAGCAATAGAAACATCTACCAGGAGCGCAGAAATGATTGCTAGATCCTTTGGCCATGACGTGTGCCGCGAGTCCAACACCGTCAAAAGATCATTGAGGGTTGTTACGCCGTCGCGCAAAGCTCTAATAAGACCTGTCGCAAAACGGTGAGATTTAGAGGCCTCGTGATCAGTGTCCTTCACCAGTATCTCTTCATCAAGATCTTTTATTACAGGACCATGCGGTCCTCCAAACATCACTTTGACCTTGCGAGACTTCACAAGTTCAAGGGCAGTCCATCCGCGACTAATCCATGGTGACATGAGAATAGCAAAGCACGCCGTCTCGGCGTCAATCCAGGTCCAGTTCCGTAGGAAACAGTCATGCACAAGAGTTATTCGTGCATTTTCATAGTTGCTCTGGATGTTTTGTAGGGCAATATTCCGAGCTGCCTTTTCTGATGGAATGCAGACTGTATCCCACCAAATGCCTTCACACTGAAATCGGCGAGCGATGTCTCGGAAGAATCTGTACAGACACTTATTGACCTCTCCATCACGCCATGAACCGGTGCCAGTGCCATCCGACCAGACGTGGGAGATCGCCATGTGAGGTCGCGGAAAATCAATCATAGACATTCCATCCAAACTCCATACAGTCGACCGCCTATTCTCGGCGGCTTCTTTAAGTTTATGTTTAGAAAACAGCCCTGTCGAAAGTCCGCATTTTTCATCATAACACTCGTGATGCTGCTCAATCTTGGTAAAGTCGCGCTGCGAGTGTTCGCAAAAATTGATGTTGCATCGACTATGACCCTGGTGCGAGGGCAGTTTGTTGTCGGGTAACAAGTCTGGTAACTTTTCTTCTGCGACCGCCCAGACACGATTCGGGCAGAGAGTATATTCTTTTGTGGCTCTCTCAAAGGCCTTCAAGAGGGGGGATTGGTAGACGGTCAGGCTTATATTGGTATCGGTCCTCGTCAAGCGAGGCTGCACGAGGGGTTCGGAAGAGCCAGCATCTCGACCGCTGTTGATACTAACCATATCGAAGGATGATAAATTAGTGATGTTACAGAGACAGAGCCTGATGTTGTGTTCATCAAGTATCTACTCGAGGGCTGAACAACAACACTTTGTTTTTCCCATACCCAAATGTGACCAATGAGATGAGGTGGCAATTCATGTTGGGGTTTCAAATGCATCCTGGGTCAGCAATATAGAGGCCATTTGTTGACCCATGCTTGGCGTCACTTTACATTTTGCACAAATCGACGACGAAGTTAACCGTGATCTGTTTATATACAGTTTTGGCGCATATTTATAGTTTTACAGCCTAGTTTTGCGCTAATCTATATAATATACCCCTTGCAAATGCATTAGAGGTGTTTTATAAACGTTTACTAAACGCATTTCAACCTATATACGTTTTGGCGCATATTTCCATCCTATAACCCGTTTTGCGCATATCCATAGGCTAGTTGTCCATATTCGCATTTACCGCATAGTTCCTGTATCGAGGGCCAGTTTGGCGCAAATCTATAGTGGTTACTATACCTAAAGTAATCACGATAGGTAATCATTTTGGCGCAGAGAAGGCAAATAAAATAATACAGAAACGACAATCAATCCTACTATTGAAGTCCACGAATCCTTAGTTTCACTCCAGCCCTTCCGCGACCCTGACTCTGAAACCCCGTACGAGCACTATAGTTGGCAGAACCCCTACCAATTACTCAGCAGCCACGAATCATGACACCCCAAACAGCAGCTGCTACTGCAATGCGCCATAAGTAAGTTAGGAGCGGCTGAAAAAAAAACCGCAAACGCAATATAATATATCCATTTCCCCGCGCGCGGGCAAGTCCCCCTCTTTGTCGTCAGTCACTCGCCGCTCATCTCAGCCCTATCACTCTATCGCGAACCGATCGCGCGCGCTCTCTTATTCCTAGATATCCGTTGCGCGAATCCACTTGATAGAAAGTACGGTACTTACTACAGTACAAGTCTCACTTAGCACCACGACTCGACTCGCTCTGGACCCCTCACATCCTTATCGCCCACCGCCCACACCTTGATAACCACCACCACCCCTCCACTTTCGCCGTCAACTCCACGACAACCTCAACCTTGACATCTCCTCCTCACCCCCTCCGCGCTCACCACATCCACAACACTCAGCACATGCGACGATGAGCTACACCACCCCCCCCTCGTCCTCGTCGGCGTCGCGCACCCCTCCCAAGGTCCAGCCGTGCCACTACAAGACCGGGAAGACCCTGGGCGCCGGCTCGTACTCCGTCGTCAAAGAGTGCGTCCACATCGACACCGGACGATACTACGCCGCAAAAGTGATCAACAAGCGTTTAATGGCCGGGAGAGAGCACATGGTAACCCTCCCCCACCACCGCGCACCCCGCGCATGCCTTGAAACCAACACCCCGCTAACCCTCACAGGTACGCAATGAAATCGCAGTCCTCAAGCGCGTCTCCATGGGCCACCGCAACATCCTGACCCTCGTCGACTACTTCGAGACCCAAAACAACCTCTACCTCGTCACTGACCTCGCCCTCGGCGGCGAGCTCTTCGACCGCATCTGCCGCAAGGGCAACTACTACGAATCCGACGCCGCCTCTCTGATCCTCGCCACCCTCTCCGCCGTCGCCTACCTCCACGCCCACGGCATCGTCCACCGCGACCTCAAGCCCGAGAACCTCCTCTTCCGCACCCCCGAAGACAACGCCGACCTACTCATCGCCGATTTCGGATTAAGCCGCATCATGGACGACGAGCACTTCCACGTCCTGACCACCACCTGCGGCACACCCGGCTACATGGCGCCCGAGATCTTCAAGAAAGCGGGCCACGGCAAACCCGTCGACGTCTGGGCCATCGGCGTCATAACCTACTTCCTCCTCTGCGGCTACACTCCCTTCGACCGCGACTCCAACCTCGAAGAAATGCAAGCCATCCTCATAGCCGACTACCGCTTCGAACCCCCGGCATTCTGGCGCGGCGTCTCCGACTCCGCCAAAGACTTCGTCTCGCGCTGCCTAACCGTCGACCCGTCCGCGCGCCCCACCGCGCAGGAAGCCCTCGCGCACCCTTTCCTGGCGGCGCGCCCGGAGGAACAGGGCGAGCAGAGCGATCTGCTGCCGACTGTGAGGAAGAACTTTAATGCGAGACGCACGCTGCATGCGGCGATCGATACGGTCAGGGCGATTAATAAGCTCAGAGAGGGGTCGGGGCATATGGATGGTGCGAGGAGTGGGGAGCCGGAGCGCGCGGGCGCTGGGTCGAAGGATAATTCATCCTCTGATGGCACGCCTGATTCGGGGGCGGGGGCGGGGCCGGCGTTGGCGGCGATTGCGAGGAAAGCGGCATTGCATGATTCGGGGGTGGAAACTTATCCTCCCCGTGATGCGGAGGGGGATGTGAGGATGAATGAGGAGCCTGAGCC
>JPKE01002677.1:0-17103 GCA_000750995.1 Pseudogymnoascus sp. VKM F-4520 (FW-2644) | reverse complement strand
GTGTTGGTTGTGGCATTGTCGACTGTAGTCCAGTCGACGCGTTTTGGTGTTTTGGTGGGCAACTCGTCCGTGCGGGCAACCCGTACGTGAAATACGTTATAATGAAGCTAAATCTTTTATGCGTAGCGTGCTGTTTTCTTAAGACGAGAGAATTATAAAGGAGGGCTTTGCCAAATATGATAAGGCGGGTGAGAACGAGAGAGACTGTAGATAATGCAACAATGTCGTTATATATGCAGTGGGCACAAGCGGGGATAACTACTTAAGTAGTGTCATTAAAGGACAAATGATGGAGAGTGTTAGGCTCGTAGAAGCTGCGGTGTGGATTTCCTAACGCAAGAATTATAAATGGGCATAGAAACTAAATAAATGGAACACAACTCTCAGTTTAGTTCATAATTGAAACAACCTATCTTCAGTGCCAGATCAATTTTACCACACCAGTGAACCATTGAGCAGAGCCATTATAACACTTGATGTCTCCTAGTAACCAGAAAAGAATGACTTTCAATTATTCATTCACTTAAAAATCAATTAGAACCTTCAGAGCCTTGTGCTCCGATGCTGCACTGAATGTGGTATACGCTGCCTCTATATCTGCGAATGCAAATTCTAAGTGATATGTTAGCTTTGGCAAATATGATTTATAAGAAAACTCACTATGTGTAATCAGGCTGGATGGGTCTATACGCCCAGCTGAAACAAGCTTCAAAAGCATTGGAGTTGTCACGGTATCAACAAGGCGGGTTGTGATGGCTGAATGATGTTAAAAAGGGCTTGAAGTTGCACAAACTTGCCTTACCTATGTTCTGAGCCCAAAGATTCTCGAGGTGCAAGTCTACCTTCGTTCCATGAACTCCAACGTTGGCAATGATACCACCTGGAGCAACAAGATTCTGACAAAGCTCAAATGTCTGCGGTATTCCAACTGCCTCAATCACGACGTCACATCCCTTCTGATCTGTCAAAGCCTTCACAGCCTCGACTGCCTTCCCGTCAGATGGGATGATTGTATGGTGCGCTCCCAACGATTCTGCGACCTTAAGACGATTCTCGTCCATGTCGATCATAATAACGATTGAAGGTGAGTAGAGCTGAGATGTTATCATTGCAGCAAGTCCTACTGGACCAGCCCCTACAATCACAACAGTGCTTCCTGGTTGTGTCTTGCCATTCAAAACTCCACATTCAAGACCTGCTGGGAAGATATCGCTAAGTAGGACAAGTGCATCTTCATTTGCTCCTTTGGGCACTGGGTAAAGGGAAGAATCAGCATGAGGGATTCGAACATACTCAGCCTGTGTTCCATCAATTGAATTTCCAAGGATCCATCCTGCCAGAAATTAGGCAATTCTGCTATCGGGGCTTCGAACTTACCTCCAGTCGTGCAATGCGAATACATGCCCCTACGGCAATATTCGCATGATGCGCAAGAGCATATGCACGAGATCAAGACGTGATCACCTTCTCTGAGTCCGCGAACTGATGCCCCAACCTCCTCAATGATTCCAACTCCTTCGTGCCCAAGTATTGTGCCAGGTGTGCAAGTTGCGACATCTCCCTTGATAATGTGAAGATCAGTTCCGCAGATTGTTGATTTGGAGAGTTTGACAATAGCATCGGTTGGTTGGGAGACTTGTGGCTTAGGTCGTTCTTCAAGCCCGATATTGCCTACTGATCTGTATACGAGTGCTTTCATGGTAGAGTATAATGATGATCGGATTGAGGGTCGGAAGGAGGAGATATTGGAGACGGCCCGTACAGTTCTAAGAGATTGCATCGCAGCAGTGAGGTGCGCGAATTGTGCACACAGCGTACATGAGAATATCTTTATAAGTAGATAACTACGTCATACTTAATTTGCGTGGTGGACAAATGATTACATCACGAAAGTAAGAAGATTCTACTGGAGTAATGGTCAGCCACTATAACCTGTGGTATTGACAGAATTATTGATTCCTCAAGTTACGGCACTTGGTGTGTGCGACCGGTCACAAAATTAGCTCGATGGCCACGACTCCTATCAAATTGATTGTGTTGTCTCTGGTGCTGTTGTGGGAATTGACTGGAAAGTTGCAACTACGTCACGAATCTGTTTCACACAACTCACGGGCCCCAAAGCCATCCGTACCCTTCCAGCCCTCTATCATGCCACACCACCTCATATTCCACACAAATATCATTCGCGTCACAATAACACCAATACTCTGGCGGAGTAGTTGCAGAACTAAGTAGTAATCCCCACTTCTCAATCGCATGCTTTATGATTTTCATACCTACAGCCATTAAAATGGCCTCCCCACGGTCGGTTATCGTTATAGGCTCTGGTCTCGCCGGCCTGTCTGCCGCCAGCACCCTCCTCTCGCACAACATCCATACTATCGTCCTCGAAAGATCACCAAAACCAGGCGGTAACAGCATTAAAGCCTCCAGTGGGATCAATGGCTCACCGACGCCCTACCAGTCTTCCATTATACAGGACGACACGACATTCTATGCAGACACTGTTAAGTCCGCCGGGTCTGTGCTGTCAAATTCACCTTACCTAGAGCGAAAATGGAGAGAGTCACTCATCACAACCCTCGTTGAAGAATCTAGCACTGCGATTTCATGGCTCATTAATCAGGGTGTCGATCTAAGCCATGTTACACAATTAGGTGGACATTCGGCGCCTCGCACCCACCGAGGCAATGATGGTACACCACCTGGATACGCAATCATCTCTACGTTATTAAAGTCTCTTCAGAAACATTCGAACTTCACACTTTTGCTATCAAGTCGTGTCTCGGAAATCTTACAAGACAGTCAGAATCAAGTGATTGGCGTAAAATATGTCAGTGCTGAGCTCGATGGCGAAGGCACAGAAGAGATTGAGGTCGAAAAAACATTGTTTGGTTCAGTAATTGTTGCAAGTGGTGGCTTTGCTGGTGATTCGCTCGGAATACTTGCTCGTTACAGACCTGATCTTGCAGGTCTGCCATCAACGAATGATACTCGGCCGGGTTCACAAGACCTACTTACGGCGGTTGGAGCGGCGCTGGTAGACATGCAGTTTGTTCAGGTACATCCGACGGCTTTTGTGGATCCGAAGGAGCCAGAAAGCAAGCATAAATTCCTAGGTGCAGAGATGTTGAGAGGTGAGGGAGGCGTTCTGCTAAGAGAACGCGATGGAATGAGGTTTGTGAATGAGATGCTTACTCGTAAGACGGTAACAAAGGCAATCATGGATGATGACGAACACATGGTTGGCGACTTGAGGGTGTGGGATGTGGATTTAGTGATGGATGAAGGCTCGTACAATTTTGCAAAGTCACATGTAGATTTTTATATGTCCCGAGGATTGATGCACAGAGGGGAAGTATCGGAACTAGGTCCTGGTGCAGTGGAGTCATTGCAAGCATATGCTGATGCTGCAGCTAGCAAAAGTCGTGACCCATTTGGGCGGACGTCGTTCGGTCATTGGAATTTGCAGCATGTGACGCCCAAGTCAGTTATTTACGTTGGGAAGGTGACGCCTGCTATCCATTTTACAATGGGGGGCGTAGCAATAAATTCAAACTCGGAAGTATTGAATGAGATCGGAGTGCCAATTAAGGGGCTATGGGCCGCAGGGGAGATCACGGGTGGAATGCATGGGGAGAACCGACTTGGAGGGAATGCGTTGCTGGAGAGTGTAGTCTTTGGACGAATTGCTGGAGAGGGCGCAGCTCAGGTCTTGTAATCTCATGTTTACGTTGCTACCAATGTCAGGAAGTTGGCGATAGATTGTCTTCTCAAGGAACATGGCCATGTCATTAACTTTTAGTGATGAATATGGGTAATATGCTGTTTCTGATCGAGCCGATGATAGGAGAGGAGTAGACTTGCTCATGTCTTCCAACTTTGGCGAGGTGAAGATTGCCTTCACTGTCAGCAGTAATCCGTTGTCTCTTGCGGCAGCAGAGAGTCTCATTTTAGGGATCGAATCGCCCCCAATCCGTAGAAAAATTGGTGTCCAGCCCGATGGTGCCAATGCTCAAGTTTAACACCTTCGCCCAAAGTTTCTACAGAATGAAGAGCTTAGAACACTCTCTAGTGTAGGTGACTAAGTGACAACGAATCTACGAGTTAAGTTTGGGAAGCTAGTAAAGAAGACACTGTAGAACGTGCTTATTATAGCGAGATTGAGGGAGGTTAAAGGGAGTAAGTATATTATCGAAGCTGATCTAAAGGATGCTAGGGGCAATGTTGTAGCACAAGGTGAGGCACTATAGATTGCAGTAATGGCATCATTGTAATATATAGGAATAATCGCAGAGAAATATTAAGAGTAATAAATGGAATATCTACATTAAATAAAAGTGTACTTATGTAGAGTCTCATCCATTATCTCCCAGACACCTCTTACTCTGCGTGTTACAGAGAGCTTTATGTCTCTAGGAGAGTGGTCCGAGTCATTTAACCCACATCCTGCCATATCATAATCCGTTTCCTCCGATACAGCCTTTCCGTTTTCCTTTCCTTTACAATCCTTTTGAGCTTCATTTAAGAGAGCGAGCTCTCACAGCTGAGACTTCCATTACGTCGTGTCTCAATTTGCTCTTGATCGTCAGGTTCCCGTTTCACAACCCATGCAGTAGCCATACTTCGAAGAGCTGGGTGTGGCAACCTCTCCATATCGCTGTCGAACGGCGTAACAACTAAGCAGGATCCATCAACGTCGAAAGCGGCAACCATTTTCTGCAGGTTAATTTCTCGCTCATCCCGTTTGGTATGGTCAGCAAAGAACACGAAGGTAATGAATGATCCCATTGTGGGGACTGCTTCTGCATTGACTTGATCGTTTTGACTGGTTTCATGCAGCGCCGCCCTATACTGTATGGCCATAATTTGCTTTGTAATTTGGGTTTCGAGGATTGTTCTGTTCGTCTTATGGGTTAGTAGTTGATCGGTTGCGTTTTCTACGATCTCGGTATTCTCATCGTCCGACTACGAGGCCATTATCGTATAATGGCGATTATCCTCCAGCCCAAAGTATTCCCTCTCTCATGATACGATCAATCAGCCAAATCTGGTTATAAGTTCCATGATCATTTGGATGGAGTTGTAGCAAGGACCAAGGGTTTAAGCTAAGCAGCCCCGGGTTCGTCAAAAGATCTCCAACGTCATCGGGAAAGGCGTCAAGGGGAGCAGCATTCTTGATAGGCGCTGATCCTTCCTTTCTCACAACGCACTCGGCGCGGACTGAGTGCCATATACTGTTCGCCAAGGAGACTTCGCAATTGTAGTAGAGGTGTCGAAGAATATCCAAGAAAATGTTACCAACTATCCGCTGGATTTCTTCGTCCCGCTCTACCACTCCCACGGAAAGAACCCTTGAGACTATAGCACCGAAGGCAGGGTCAGGTTGGAAAACATCACCTGTCTCGTCCGACCTGGCACTGAAAGATTGTTCAAGTCCGTGAGCTTCTCTTACTTGGCGGCTCACTTCGTCCTTACGAGCTTGAAGTTCCTCCCTTGATTCTCCATCTCTGTGTTCGAATTCGACGGTATAGCATGTAAACTTGTTCCATAACGACTCCCATTTAACTTTAATAGGGGTGAGATCGACACTGCGATTAACATTCCATGCGTATGCTGGCAGGGTAAGACCGGATTCAGAGAAGCTATATAGAGTTGCAGTGCGAATCATAACACTGCAGCCGGCGCGCGTAGCCTTCATCCTGACCTCAGGAAGGCATTTGTAAAACGGTAGTGCCCAGGAGGGGCCGTCGATAGGTGCTATTAGATGTGAGAAATGGTAAAAAGCAGCGCGGAAAGATCGGCATACCTTGGAGGAGACGAGAGTTTTGGTATGCTTCTGGAACCAGCAGCGAAAGGTCCCCATTGAGGACTGACAGTGTAAATAGACAGATTTATAAGGATTCGAAGCGCTTCTCGACCTCTATTGTATTCAAGCGAATCTCGTAATCGCAGAGGTTAGCAAGGATGGCTAGACGGTCTGCAGGGCGATGATTAAATCGAGATCGAAGAAAATATAAAGCTACTGCCGCGTTGCATAACTTGCGTGGACCAAAGTTTCCAACCGAGATGGCGTGGAAGAAGGCGAGAGGATTGTTAGTGGCCTCAACAACAGGGTATAGGTTATCAACTTTATCGAGGATATAAGCTGCTCGCTGAAACCAAGGCATGTCACGCGCATCGAAAGAAATGGTCGTACCGCGGTATAGTTCACCCGACATACTTGGGTTTTGTGCCATTGACATCAAAAACTTCCTTGACACTTTAAACAGTTCAAGGGCGTCTTTCATAATGATAGCAAATGTGCCATGTATCATGTTTGGGTTTTTAGTAAAAAGTGGATGAGCTAGATGCTGGAATTGGACCGATGGTGCAGTCCTGATTAGGATTATCAGGCTCTCCGCTGATGAGACGGCTTCCTGCAATATCCATGCCCTTTGGTTCCATAAATCATCCGCATATAGTTAAAGAAAATCCATCAGAGAGTGACAGAAGAGTGGAAAAGGCAGCCCCTGCGTACGTTGCAACAGGCTGAGTGCAGTGGGATTTCTCGATCGGCCCCAGTCCATCATTGCTGCAACCACATCGAGTTGGATTTGTTCCTGGATTACGGACTCAAACAGCCCAATAGTGCACTGCGCACGTTGGTAAACTATATCCATCGACTGTATTCCCATCTCCTTTTCCTTCCCGTCATCTTGTGGCAAGCAT
The DNA here is from genome assembly GCA_000750995.1 of Pseudogymnoascus sp. VKM F-4520 (FW-2644). Taxonomy (NCBI): domain Eukaryota; kingdom Fungi; phylum Ascomycota; class Leotiomycetes; order Thelebolales; family Thelebolaceae; genus Pseudogymnoascus; species Pseudogymnoascus sp. VKM F-4520 (FW-2644). The sequence goes on along the minus strand of JPKE01002677.1, from coordinate 10,392 downwards.
TCCTGATCTATCCAGATCAATCGAGTACAGTCGGGCCCGGTGGCTCTCGCAGCAGCAACCGCTCTGTCAATAATTTCGTTCGGCGTGCGACTCATTCGATCGATATAGCTTCCGTCACCCTGCTGGACGCGGACTCGATATGATTTTTCAGCTGCTGTAGATTTCCCATTTCCGTCGGACCGCCAGCAATAGGAGACAGCAATATAGTGATGGCACAGCTCTCCGCGCTCAAAGTCTTCTGGCTTGAACTGAATAACTCGAAACTTAGTTGCCTTTTTCCTCCTTGGGAATCGAGGATAACGGAGACAGGTCTCACAACACTTTTTAGAGCGAATGCCTTCTGTTTTATTGTTGTTACTTTGAGCGGCCGAAGACGGACCATTATTCCGCTCATCATCGTAATCGGTGAGTGAAATCGCTATAGCGAGGTCTAGTTTCTTTTGCTCGTCGTCATCATCGCTAATAGAAATATATGCATCTTCTTCCTGGCCAGCTATAGCCTGCTCGTCCGGTTTATCAGGCTGTGCTTCCTGAGTAACAACGGGATCGGCTGAAGCTGTGGCCGGCTCGATCTTCATTCCTTCTCCCCTGTTCTCATTCTCGTCGTATTAGGTTAGCGACTGGGCAATTGCCTGCTGGAGCAGTTCATCTTCATCCCATTCGTCTAATACCGACCTATTTCCTTGATCCTTCTCCATCTGCTCGTCATCGTTTTCATCACCTTCGTCATCATATGTCAAGAAACTTAAATTTCGAGCCCAACTATATGCATAGTTTCTATGCACCCGGTATTTGGAGATCTCAGCAACCTCATGTGAAATATCGGGATCGTAGATACCATCTGACGAGATTTTAGTGTAGTGATTTTAGTGTCGTCCTTGAGAATAGCTGCCATGGCTGTATCTTATATAGTTTGCTGTTGAGCTCTAAGAATTTTGATGTTAGATTTGACTAAAAATCAAGAATGGGAATTAGAACTATCATGAAGGCTGCGCATGTTTGATGACGAGAAATCAGCACGGGGAGATTTCCCCATCATGTTACGAGGCTAGAAATATATATATATATGCTTAGTTAGCGTATTGTAATCCATAGTACAGAGTAACTGCAATGAAGATCCTAGCAAGGCTGCCTGTTGCCTTCCAGCTCGACTAGGAAGGTTGGTGAGACAGAGGTTTCTTTTCTATTAGTTTGAAGAAAACTCTGCCTCGCAAGGCTGGCTGTTTGAAAAGAAATTATTAAAACGATATTTTCTTCTAAACTGTGGTAATCGCTTCTACACAATCTATAATCCTAAATTAGTGGTGTGTTTCTCAAGTTAACAGCCGTGCTGTGGATAATGGCTGCCCACAGCTGAATGTAGCTTTCACGGGGGTGATGGTCCAAAAACCCCAACCGATGGCGAAAGTTGGGTCGCAACGATTAGTAGTACTTACCAATTGCGGTAGTCGCGAACGCCGTCCGGTTCCGCGGACGCTGTTCGCTTACCCCGCGCGAGTTCAGCTCCGAGCTTCTCTTGTGTCAAAGAGAATCTGATCTTATCGAAGACAAGCGCCTCCGGCGGCGGAGCAGCACATGAGATGATATTTCAATCCTGTTGCCTTAATGAAGCAATGCACCGCGTGCGTAGAGTGCCGAGCCGGCAAGCGAAAGTGTACACCATCAGTCCCAAACTCTAGATGTCATCAATGCGTAAAGAGACAATTAGATTGCTCTCTACGTATCCAAGGCCCATCAGGCCGCTTGCGACCGCCATCGTTATTACCTGCTACACAGAAAAAGACGCTGCATGTGCTACAACCGAGTCAAGAAATCAAAGAGGAACTAGTGACTTTGTATCTGCGGCATCTGCACAATCAGCCACATACCCTGTTCCATGAGCCATCGCTTTTCAAAGAGGTTGTTAACGACACCGTTTCTCATAACGTCCTTTTTGGTATACTTGGTCTTTCAGCTAGGTACGTATGAAACTTTAGCAGCGACGTTGACCATACTAATATTTCTACTTCAGGTTCTCTCCCAATCCCGAAACCCGTTCTCGCGGCAGGGCATATGCCGCTGAAGCCAAACGCAGCTTGAAAGAGAGCATAGATGATGTCTGTCTCCAAAACATCCAGGCATGCATTTTAGTTGGAACCATATGCTCAGCGAATAGCGATGTGAGTGCCGAGTCAATATACTATGGTAAATTTGCATTGAAATATCCGACGTCGGAGTGGATTGACTGGTGTTCCTGTAGGCATTGCAAATACCATGGCACAGCTGTTGCATATCTCGAGCGATGACGAGAGCAGCGACGCCATCACACAAGAAACGAAGCGTCGTGTGTGGTGGTCTCTGTACATGATCGACACGTGGAGCACCGCTGGTATTGACCTCCCCCGCCGCCTTCTCTTCCGTGGTTCTGGCCCCAAGCTCCCCATGGACGAAGGCATGTTCAATCGACTGGAACGGGGCGATCCGCCGCCAGAGCCGTGGAAGCCTGGCTTGTGGACACATTATGTGGTTCTCGTACAGATCTTCGGACGCATACTCGACCTCAACCGACGGCTTGTTTTTCCATCTGAGGAGGACAAGACGCCGATCGAAGAGGACTCCCAGAGACTTGCCTTAGAGCTGGAGGATTTTGAGCGCAATCTCCCTGCCGATGTCCGGTACTCTGCGGCTAATCTCGCCGCTAGAATCGCAGATTCTACGGGAAGAATGTTTGTCGCTTTACATTTGGGATACCATCATTACTCGACTTTGCTCTACTACCATTATCTTGAGAACCATAAGCTTTCCTTTGCTGAACCGTCACGTCTATACATTAGTCGTTGCAAATATCACGCGGCAGCATTTTCTGACATCATTCGCGTATCCTTGACCAACAACGAAGCCGAGGCGGTTTACAACATTGTCGGGCACATGACTGTGGTCTCTTCTTCAGTACTCGTCCATACCGTTCTTTTTGGTGGGAACAGCGAAGTGAGGGAAGCTCGAGAGAGACTCGAAGTGAACTTCCAGCTCCTAGTCAAATTAGACAAGTTCTGGCCAAGCGTCGCACCGCTGGTAAGCATCAAACAGTCAAGAGCATTCTTTAAAAACCCTTTACAGTGCATATTCTAACCAGTGAAAGATAAATCGCCTGATAAAATTCCAGAACTTTTGCATCGAGTCGACAAGTCCTCAACCCCACAAGATGGATAGGTGGATGATCAAGTTTCTACTACAGCATGGTCTTGACTTAAACAGCAGAGACGATGTCCAGAGCGAAGAGGTTCCCTTCTATAGGCCTTCGAATTGTGTGGGTTCATCGAGCAATTGGGAGCTACTTGAAAGGAGTCGCATGACTGAAGAGATCATCCGCGGGGCACAAGTAGCACCTAGGAACATTTAGCGCTGAGCCTGTTGCGACGCTGCCAATATGATGCATGCTTAACTAGCTTTCGTGCTACCTTATACTATCATCAACCCTCTGCTGGGATTCGGCTTATGGATTGCCAACACGAAGAAATCACAAAGGGCCACTTCACCCGATGAATACAGTTAAGAATCATTATTAAGAGCTTACGAGTGAAACCATCTATTCCTCCCCATTGCTAGCTATGGAATATGCCTCAACTTCAGCAATCATCGTCCTTGCCGGGATGGTAACGCAAATTGGGAACCCGCCATAATCCGGCTCCTCATTTGGCATGATACAGAATAACCCGCTCCTGGTTTCATCGCCATTCAGCTTTCTCTCCGTACGCAGAATCCCCCTCTCTGCATCTACGACGCTCTTTTCCACAAAACTCAAAATACCCGTGAAAGGGCGCGTGGCTGACTTAAAGGTAGCGTTGAAGCCCCAACCTATCAGTATGAACTTGCCAGGCCCTGTGTTGATGACCATTCCGGCTCCTGACCCGGCTTTCCCAAAGACAAAGGCGCGGTCGATTTTCACTTGGTACTCGCCGAACTGGACAGATATTGGAGGGGTGGTATCTTTACCATTAGCTTCTAATTCATCGAAGAAGAAGCCAACGCTGGAGCCCAAATTTTGTTGGGCATCGAGGATAAGTTTCGAAACGGAGCCCAAGAGTTTATAATGCCTCGTGAAAGGGTTTGTTTCTGGTGTCAGGGTGTCGATCCCAAAAGGGCTTGTCCCAAGCGCTTGGAAACTCCCGAATGCTTTCCAAATTCTTCGTGCTCCATAATCGTCTCTCCGTTGCTCTGGGATAAATAGTGCTTGATTTCGGTGGCGATATTTTCCACACAAAGAGGCATAGTCGTTCAAGTAGATGTCTGGAGCAATGAAATCCAGAGATGGTGCAAATTTATGCCAGATGTCGATCACATTACTCACTCCGCCTCCTGACGGGTAGTCGCCAGGGTCACCACCCCCTCCAGCAACTACTGGAAAGTCGTTGTCTGCGTCTTCGTCTACATAGTTCTGCCATACATTCGTGTAAAGCGGCAGTGGATATTCCATTCGTCCGGCAGAAGCCACCTCTTCCACATATACGGCATAGTGGTAAGCCATGAAGATCTCATCCGCCGCTTTTGTCTCGCCGAAGACCTGTGGCCACGACCGACCACGAGCATCTTGCAGGGAAGCCTTGAGGTTGGGGAACTTGGACTTGAAGTCGGCATGAATACTGTCCCAATCCTCGCTGAGATATTTCAGCAAATCTTCAGGGACTGGCTCATGGAATCTCTTCCCGGCCGCTTTGCTCCCGTCCCGTGAATCTCCCAACAGGCCAATCTCATTTTCAACCTGAACCATTATAACGGTATGCTCCTTGTCCACGCGCCGCAGGTGGGCCATCAGAGTGGAAAAGGCTTTTCTATCCGCTATTTGGGCTTCGCTGTGAAATATGGACAAGACGTCGCCGATCTCCAATTGCCCACCTGCCTTTCGCAGCATTGCGCGTGGGAATCGAGTGGGATTTTTCTTGACCCATGGAGGAGTATAAGTGGAAATTCCTATGAGCCATTAGTCTTATTCAATGTCAATAGAATGAAGAGGGTATACCGTTCTTGAATGATCCGAACCAGAGCAGGACGAGACGTAAGCCATGAGCTTTGGCTCCAAGAATGACAGCTTCTAGCTCTGAGAAGTCAAACTCGCCTTCCCGGGGCTCTATATCCTCCCAATTCACACAGCCAAGCACAGTGTTGAGTCCCGTGTCCTTCATATTCTGCCAGACTGTCTCCATGTAGCGAGCCGAAGTCATCGACGAGTTCTGGAGCTCGCCGCCCAGAATGAGAAAGGGTTTGCCATCGACAATCAACTGTGGTGCAGCCGTCATTTTTTTAATGAAGGGAATCTGGGGTGCGATTTTGGGCGACATGTCTCCCATTTTAGGCAGAATTAGAGATAGTCGTTGGCGTAGAGTTCTGGATTGCGAGAGATAGGGTTGTTGGATGGATTTGTGGAATATAGGAGCTATGGGGGAGGACTTGGGGAGGACTTGTACTGCGCGAGGAGTTCAGAGGCTTATATACAAAAGCAGAATGCAGTGCCAGCTATCTACCACATCGTACTTGTACTCGAACTATAAAGGAAGTTTGAGTATGGCCGAAGCATGGCCCATACCTTAGTAGGTGGTGTGGAGCAACATGGGCGATAATACACCGGCTATAATGCCTCGTTATTGGATCACATCTCCGGCGCTACGGCGCATAACACTCCACGGCACATCTCAGCACGTTACGATATGCAAGTTCAAGTCTAGGTTATACCGCTGCAACACTAAAAATGTGAATCCACACCCGTGTGCGATGGGGAATAACGCACCGGCTATAATGCCTCGTTACTGGATCACATCTCCGGCGCTACGGCGCATAACACTCCACGGCAGATCTCAGCACGCACGGCTACTTCCCTGTTGTGTACTAGTCTCCCAATAATTACATGCTCCCCGCACCCCGCATCTCTTACCCCGCACCCCGCATTCCACATCCACCCACGTCGCGGATGGCATCGTAGCTCGTCACAGGCTACTGTGAATGTGCGCTTCCAGTCTCCTGGGGTTAGGATGAGCCTGGGAATATGCTGTTATAACTGGCTCTTTTGCCGACGAGGCCTTTTACTGAAAACTAAACTGGTATCCATCCCTGACCTCCCGGTCACATTTGCACCGCGCCCCATCATCTCTCGCATCCCCATTTCCGGTTCCCATTGCCCAGCCCCTGGCCCCTGGCCGCTAGTCCCCAGTCCCTAGTCCTGTACTGTGCATACATACCATGTAACCCCACAGACATCTCTCGATCCATGTGTTCGATGTCAGCTCACTATCGACTTTCTTATTAAATCCGTGGTTTGACCAGCAATAACAGCGGGAGTTCGAATACCTAGACCACCATAAGATATTCTATAAAAGCTTGACGATATGCCGGTTTGAAATTCGTGCATCAAAGTCTTGGTCAATTTTGCCCACTCTATCTCTCAAGTCCCAATTTTGATATCTTCTCCTTTTGACATCTTGTTTATATCATCGTCGATATCCTTTCTGCTGTTTGTTGCCATCGTTCATCCATCGTTAACCTTTATCATGGAGAAGACTGCCGATCGTCTTACTCCTCCAAACGACGACTACGAGAAGAGAAATGCGGCAACACTCCCGCTCGCAGATCCCATGGACAACCTTAAAGTTCCCATAGTCACCTGGTGGCGGCACGCAGGCCTGCGGAGGCTCTATGCAATGATGCCAGTTCTGTTTTTGGGCGCTACCATTAATGGTTATGATGGAAGTCTTCTGAACGGCCTTCAGACCATGCCTCCGTGGCAAAACTGTAAGTAAACTTTGACCGTCTCCGTTCGACAATGGCTCGGTGTACCGAGGCTTACTCTGGTGGCAGATTTTGGCAACCCAACAGGATCAAGACTCGGTCTTTTCACAGCGATTCAGAACATTGGTGGAGTGGTTGCCATGCCCTTCGCCAGCTATTCCGCCGATCTCCTTGGGCGACGTATGGGTACATCTATTGGCATAATCGTCGTATTTGTTGGCGTCATTCTCCAAGGTAAGTTTATTCTGAGTATTACCACACTCCATAATAGTAACTTAAGAAGCTGTTCCTGCGAGTGATCCTGCTAGTATGTATATTGGGGGAAGATTCCTGGTTGGCCTAGGGTATGTGAACCATATCATATTTGCTATCTAGGAAACTAATCTCATGTAGGGCCAATATAACTCAGGGAAATGCTCCTTTGTTGATTATGGAGCTTGCATATCCTCAACATAGGGGTAAACTTACCACTTTGTAAGTTCCTTACGCCGAGATTTGTCTCTTATTAACTCTTGGCAGGTATAATACGCTTTGGGCAAGTCCCCATGGTGTTACAAGAAGGTCAGAAAGGTAATAAGCTAACAAACTACTAGTATTTAGGATCAATCATCGCTGCATGGACCGTTTTCGGATGTGTGAACTACACTACCAATGCAGCATGGCAGATTCCTGTCGCTATTCAGGCTCTCATGCCTCTCGTTCAGCTAATCTTGATTTGGTTTATACCAGAGAGCCCACGTTGGTTGTGCTCAAAAGACAGAGGAAAGGAGGCCCTAGAGATTCTTATTAAGGTAGTCACATCAGAATTTCTCACAACCAATAAGCACAGAAAGGCTAAGCAAAAATTCATCAATAGTACCATGCCAACGGCGATAGCTCCGACCCATTTGTCCAGGCTGAGTTCCATGAGATCCAGAACACTCTGCAGCTCGAGAGGGTGAGCGCCAACAACAACTGGTCTGATCTTTTCAAGACCCGCGGTAACAGGAAGCGTCTTGTGCTCATCACTCTTGTCTCATTCTTCTCCCAATGCTCGGGAAATGGCCTAGTGTCCTACTACCTCCACAGCATCCTTGAATCAGTCGGTATCACTAGCTCCTACGACCAAACCGTGATCAACGGTGGTCTCCAGATTTGGTCCTTCCTCGTTGCCGTCGGTTTCGCCTTTGCTGTCGACAAGGTCGGAAGACGCAAGCTCTTCTTGATCGCCGGAGTCGGAATGCTGATCTCCTTCACAATCTGGACTGCGTACGTGACTGTACGGTCCATTTAACCTGCTTGGAAGCTAACACGCCCTGAAACAGGTGCTCTGCTGTATACGCAAAAACGGGAAGTTCCAGTGCAGGTAGCGCCGTCATTGCTATGATCTTCCTGTTCTACGGCGTTGCTGGTTTCGCTTGGCCCGGCTTGACTATCGCATACTGCGCCGAGATCCTGCCTTATAACATCCGCGCCAAGGGCCTAGCTCTCTCCGGAACGCTGACAGCTTGCGCCTCGGTATTCAATCAGTACGGTAAGTCAATGCCACACCTCCATCCACTTGCATCCGCTCACAGTACATAGTCAATCCCATCGGCCTTGAAAGGCTACACTGGAAGTTCTACTTCGTCTACATTGCGATTCTTGTGCTCGAGTGTCTCAGTATCTTTTTCCTGTTTGTCGAAACCAAGGGCCCAACACTTGAGGAGATTGCGCAGTTGTTCGATGGCAACGATGCAAATATTGGTGGGAAAATCTCCGTCGACCAAAAAGTTACACAGATGAACGTGGAACACATCGAGACTTTGTCCAATAAAGAGGTTTAGGGAAAAAGAAAAAGGCGTGATGTAGTTGTTACAGTATTTCAGCTTTAATACTGTCCCTAAGAATGAAGCATTAACTTATATTCAATTGCAATTGCAGATTGACTGCTCAAAATCTTTACTTTTAGGGCGTGGCATCGAAGCTCATATAAATAGGTCGCGTGGTCTAATGGTTATGACGTTTCGCTCACAAGTATCATCATATATGATATCCGAAAAGGTTCCGAGTTCGATCCTCGGCGTGACCTCTTAATAATTCTTTTTGGTTCAACTCCACCGTCGGAGCTGATAACCGGGAATACCCACTATTGTATATTTTTGCCATTTTTAGCTTTTTAACCCTTTTTATTTCTAATTTGATATGCACACTTGTAAGTCAATGGTCAACGTACAGCATCAAAAGATGGGCCCTCCCTGAGTTTAGCCATGACTCTATCTTCCCTCCTCCTGCGTCCGTCTATCTTCCGCCTCTCTCTCCCTCTTCTCCTCTCTCGCCCCCTCCTTCTTCTCCTCCCTCTCCCTCCTCTCCTCCCTCCATCTAATCCCCCTCCGCATCGCCACAACCAACACCGGCGCCACCCCCACCAACCCGGCCGCCAAAATCGTATACGCCCACCCCTCCCTCACCCTCCCCGTCAACGGCCCAATCACCGCCGTAAACACCGCCCCAATCTCGCACCGCACCAGATTATTCGCCGATGTCGCCACCGCCGCCTTCCCAGGCCACATGTCCACCAGCAGCACATTCAGCACCTGGAACGTATATGTCAGCGCGAACCCGGCCACGAAGAGCACCACGATTGGGGCAGCGAGCGGCGCCCCTGCTCGCACCGTCCAGCCGTATGATGCCACGGCCGCGCCGGCGAGGAAGAGCATCGGGAAGCCGACTTGGAGGCGTGCGGTTTCGATGGGGAAGTTACGGAGGTCCTGGCGTTGGTTCTTGACAATAGTGATCCCGAGGCGCTTAGCGTGACGCCGGTAGTTCCAGTCGATTAGGGCACCGCTTGTGAAGGCGGAGAGGATGCTGCCTGCGCCGATGGGAATGAACATCAGGGAGATCTGGAGGGGATTAAAGTTGTAGTGCGTAGAAAAGGCGGTTGCGGCGCCCGCGCTGGGTGGGAGTTAGCTTAAAGTCTCACAATGAGAGATAGAGGAACGGTGCCTACCTAATGGTATAGAAGCAGCCAATTCCAACGCCAGTGCATATAAGAATAATAGCCGTAGCCAAATCAGCAACCACCCGCAGTGTCGCAAGCGGATTCGGGAATCCAATCCGATATCTCTCCCTAATCTCTTCCTGCTTAGCCTTATCCACCACCAGCCCCCTCTTCACCCTATTCCGATGCCTCAGCGTGTCCGTGAAGTTCCTCGACCACCGCGGCGGCGGGGTCGACCCATCATCTACCACGCCCCGGCACGTCTCCGGCATGAACAGCAGCAGCGGCACATACACCGCCGACGAGAAAATCAGCTGGAACCAGAACAGGAAATGCCACCCAGCGTACTGCGCGATAACACCCCCGAGCACAGGCGCGATCATGGGGCCGAAGATACCTGCGAGCGAGGCGAACGCGATGTATGTACCGCGCTCGGCGGAGGTGATAATGTCGCCGACGACGCCATTGGCGAGGGCGACGGTGGAGGAGGAGCCAGCGCTTTGGACCATACGTAAGATGAGTAGTGCAGTGTAGTTAGTTTGTAAGGTGAGGCCGATGTTGGCAATGTTGAAGATTAGGTAGCATATGGCGTAGATGGGGCGGCGGCCGGCGCGGTCGGCCATGTCGGCGAAGAAGGCGGGGGCGATGCCTTGGATTATCTGGTGGGTGGTTAGATG
>JPKE01002676.1:0-25526 GCA_000750995.1 Pseudogymnoascus sp. VKM F-4520 (FW-2644) | reverse complement strand
TGGTGTTTTCGTGACCGACTCGCTTGGGTGACCGACTCGCTTGTGAAATACGTTATCCGGATTCTTGTTTTGCTAAATTAACCTCCAAAATGCATCTTCTCAGTAGTGGACAGATTCTGGCAGCTTTTTTATGGGTTTCGAATGCCCATGCATCACCAGACACCTCAAAACCTCACAACTTTGACGTTTTAAATATGTCAATCCTCTTATTGGGACTATTAATGGGGGCCACGCATTTGCTGGTGCCTCGCTGCCATTCGGAATGGCAAAAAGTGTTGCCTATGTCAACAGCGCAGAAGAGAGGCAAGGAGGCTTTGCATCAGATAATAGTGATATCACAGGCTTCTCACACATGCACGACTCAGGGACAGGTGGTGCTGCATCGCTTGGAAATTTCCCCATCTTTGCTCAAACTGGGTGCCCTGGGGACAAAATCAACAACTGCAAGTTCACAAAGATAGACCGAGCGTCACGAAGAATAAATGGATCGGTAGAAGCGCGTCCAGGCTACTTTGCTATTAGTCTGAACACGTCAATTCATACTGAAATGACGGTTACGAACCACACGTCCTTATACAGATTCACGTTTCCAACAAACCAAACCTCGAATGCTACCTATCCAAATCAGACAAGCCATGCATTGCCGCTTAGTCCTCTAATTCTAGTGGACTTATCGGACCTCCCTGATTCTAGAATGAAAGGGAGCATAGCAGTCAACTCTACCAGTGGCAGAATTACAGGAAATGGGACATTTACACCTTCGTTCGGAATTGGGTCTTACAGCTCATACTTCTGTGTTGACTTCTCTGGCGCTGCTATACGAGACACAGGAGTTTGGATGAATAATCGAGCGGGCAGTGAGCCGAAGCATCTTAGTGTGGCAACGGATGGTGTCAACTCCCCCCCGTTGCCAGCCGGCGCATGGACTCAATTTCATGCCCCTACTTTTAAAAACGAGATTCTTGTTAGGGTTGGTCTTAGTTTCATCAGCGAGGCGAAAGCATGTCAAAATGCCGAGCAGGAAATACCTGATTTCGGATTCGACAAGACTCTTCAAGCTGCTGAAGATGCGTGGACGTCGAAGTTGTCTGTGGTTAATATTGATGCTACTGGGGTTAGTGATGATATTCAGACAGTTTTCTGGAGTGGAATGTATAAGAGTATGATTTCGCCACAGGATTACACCGGCGAGAATAAACTGTGGGATAGTAGTGAGCCGTACTACGATAGCTTCTACTGCATTGGGATTCTTTTAGGAGTGTTCACCCCCTCCTGACAATTGTTGATCCTACAAGCCAAACCAGGATGATACGATCTCTAATCGACATTTATCGACATGAGGGTACGTTACTTCCCCTCTACTAAATGAAGACCTCACTAATGTTGTATAGGCAAACTCCCTGATTGCAGGATGAGCTTCTGCAAAGGACTCACACAGGGAGGGTCGAATGCGGACATTGTTCTGGCCGACTCGTATCTGAAGAACATCACAGAAGAAGTTGACTGGGTTACTGGCTACGAGGCGGTGGTTTCTGATGCCGAAGATGAACCTCTTAACTGGTCTGTAGAAGGACGCGGTGGGCTAAACAGTTGGAAAACCCTGCATTACATTCCAACTGATGACTTTGATCCCTATGGATTTGGGCCCTTTACAAGAAGTATTTCTCGCACAGTCGAGTACGCTTACGACGACTTTTGTATTGCCGAAATGGCAAAGGGAATGAACAAGATTGCTGACGCCGAGAAATACCTCGAACGGTCAGAATATTGGAAAAATATGTACAATCCAGAGCAGACATCCCATATCGATGGCAAAAACACAAACTTCATTGGCTTCTTGCAGCCAAGGTACCTGAACGGCACTTGGGGCTATCAGGACCCAATGCTCTGTTCTCCGCTATATAACTTCACCTCCTGCTATCTTTCGCCAGGGGGTCACGAAACATATGAAGGCAGTAGCTGGCTGTACACTTTCTTTGTGCCACAAGATATGGCCTCTTTAATCCTTACACTTGGTGGTCCCGAAACATTTATCGAGCGCCTCACATATCTTCACTCATATCCCGATCTGCTCTACCTCGGTGATGAGCAGGCATTCCTCCCGGTTTTCCAACACCATTATGGTGGGCGGCCCGCCCTATCCGCTGTTCAAGCACATACCTACATACCCAGCCAATTCAACAACACCTTTAATGGAATTCCAGGAAACGAGGACAGCGGAGCCATGGGCTCATTCTCGTCCCTCGCGATGATGGGACTCTGGCCTGTAAGCGGACAAGACGTGTATCTCATCACGCCTCCTTTTTTCAAAGAGGTCAACATAACGAACGGCCAGACTGGTAAGACTGCAGTGGTACGAAATATTAACTTTGACGCCGAATATGAAAATGTATTCATCCAGAGTGCAACGCTGGACGGGGCTCCCTACCACAAGAATTGGATATCACACAGCTTTTACAGTCAGGGCGGCGTGTTAGAATTAACGCTGGGTAGAAACGAAAGTGCATGGGGGACAGGGCATCATGACTTGCCACCAAGTTCATCAACGAGTAGAGGTGCTTAATAAAAGCAGGTTTGGTTATGCTAAGCCACGTCAATGTATGGTATGGCCGCCTAAACGTCGGCCTCTGGGCTATTGTTATGTGGTGGTGTATACACAGTAATATTGGTCTCGAATCACAAATTATGACGCAGCGAATAACAACGATTGTATTTCATTTAAAATAAAATATATCCATATTGAACAGCCCATGTCAAATTCAACCATCCGACTCTCCGGCATTAAGTTGCGTCTAACTGGGCCATTCCACGGTCCTATAGAGTCAATCACAGAGACTTATCTCCCTTCACAAACTTGGTATACACTGTGCCATCGCTAAGCGTTTCCTTTCTCTCGACCCATTCAAATCCGCCCACATAAGGAATGAGCACGCGCCATACAGCCCAATAGATAACTCCGACGAGGAGGATCGCGATGCCGACGATAGGATACACCCAGTATGGGATCGGGGGAGTGTCGCCGATGCCGCCAGGTGGACGCAAGAAAGGTGCCACGAGCAAGAAGCATTGGCCAGCTAGGTAGAACAAGGGAACCACAAGCCAAGGTTTGAACGGTCGATGAATGTGAGGAGCTTTCCACCTGAGGATAAACAGCCCCACCACAACAAACAGGTTGATCACTGCGCCTGGGTAGCCCTCGACGTCTAGTATGAAAATGTACGCTGTGCCAGCTGGGAAGGCAACAATGACAATTAAGGATGGGATAAAATGGAGCAGCAACCCCGCCGAGGGACTGCCAACTGGCCAGTTGGACGCCCAGAAACGTGGGAACGGTATGACACCTTCTTTGGCAAGCTCCTGGTTTACACGACTTTGTGCAAACGTGACTGTTAGAACGTTCCCCAGAGCACTTAGGGCAACAAAGACGGATATGACGCGCTGGGCTGTGTGGCCAAAGACTTTGAGCGCGAAGTATGATGCTACCGTGATGCCTGACTTGGAAATCTCTTCGGGCGTTGCCGCAGCAAAGTAAGCTACATTAGCCAGAAGGTAGAGGACGCCGCAGATGCCGAGACCCAATGGGCCGGCAATTTTCAGGGTGCGGACGGGGCGGCGAACTTCGTTGAGAACATATGCCGCGTTACTCCAACCGACGTAGGAATTTAGGACCTTGAAAAGTGCCGTGGAATAGGGCCCTGAGCTATGCACGGAACCAGCGAATGCGTTGCGGAAGGAAGCGTTGGGGTCAGGAATTGAGTCGATGCGTCCGGAGAGGACGACCCAGCCAGTCTGAAGGTCAATTTAGACAGCAGACTAGAGACCTCTGGATATACAAACTCACCACAATGATAAATACTAGAATAATAATTTTAAGACTGCTCAAGGCATTCATAGCCCATACGCCTATTTTCGGCGTGAAAGTGTGAACAGCAGTAACGACAACGAGGACTCCAATGGCAACGCCGCGTTGCTGCCAGGGAGATGCGACGAGGTCAGCTGCCACCCAGATGTTTGAGGCAAATACTATGCATCCGCTAGCTGTAAACCCAAGCAAGATGGCCTGAGTGCTGAAGATCACAGTAGCAAGAAACTTCGGGCGTCGATAGACAGCCTCGAGGTATACCTTCTCACCTCCAGATCGAGGAAACATGCATCCAAATTCGAGCCATACAAGCAGGCCCGAAAATGAGAGAAGCAGGCCCAGGACCCAAAGCATCAGTGCCGCGCCTACACTTCCCACGCTCTTCGTGATACTTGCAGGCGTGCTGAAAATCCCAGTCCCGATTATCCTGCCAATGCTAGATGCGCGTCAGCACAGATTAAGGTGGAGGTGTGGCCGCGATTCATGACATCTTCGCCCAGGCACAAGCATAGAGGGGCAACAGGACGCGAGAGCATCTTACTCACATCAAGAAGGTCGTGCTCCATAGTCCCAGGTGACGGCCTAAACCACCAGCAGTGTCTTCCTCGAAGCTCAGTTCTCCCGGGTTGAGAATATCATCTGCTTCGGCGGCGTCATCGCTCGTCGCCCCGCCATATTTTTGCTGCGCATCAATAGGGACTGGAATTACGTCCGCTGACGGTGTCACCGAGGTGTTCCGATGCGAGAAGATATTGTGGAAGGGGGCTGTTAACTTGGACATGTTTTCCACGAGCACATGCTATACTGCTCCGAGAAGGCGATATCGATCTCTAGGTAATGGCGGGAAGGGAGGCTATACGAATCTGCACCTCAGAGTTTATCCTCATCTTGGAGACTTGGGGCCCATCGGCGCTTTATGCAGGAAGCACTCGTTGACCCGAGTATGCAGTGTATATGACGCCTTTTCAGGCCGTTGCGTCGTAACCGGTGGGGATACAGCAGCAATGTGCACACGTGACATCATGATGTGCTATATGATAACTCAGACCATACATTAGTGATCAAAATCAGTATTTTATCTCATTTGATCCTATCTAATCTTCCGCGTGTTCAGACCAAGGCGTTGCCGTAAGGCAGGACACTCCCGAATAGGAGGTTGGAAAGGGACTGCCGTGCCAAGCACGCCAATTTTGCCAAGCACGCCATCACCCTTGGCGATAACGAGCGCACTCCTTCGCTCCTTCCTCCATCCATCCATCCTGCACTCAGATCCTACCATGTTAGGTGTTTCCACTAATGCGTCTTTGACGAATCTCAGAAGCAACTACGCGGCATTAAAAATGCGTTGATTAAGTAATGGTTGATACCATGAAGTGGAACTCACGGCTAGCTAACGGAACACAAGTCATCAACATACGACCATCCCTATTTGTTTAAACTGCCACTGCAGGCTCTGGAAACTGGGAATCAAACTCTCTCTGAGCCTGATCTCTGTCGGCCTTTGATCGCTCTAATAAATTAGACATTGTTCGAATAAAGGACCCCTGATCAACCACCGGAGCAGCCACATCCAGCAGTCTGAGATCAATCCTAATATCCTCGCAGCACTTATCTGTGGCTGCTCTAAGCTTATCAGTCGTCTCATCGAGCAGATTATCCATTGCTGCGAGAAATAAATCTTTCATCACACTAAAGAGTTTGCGGTCTTCGCGATTACCCTTGATTGTAGTGCATAGCTTCTGGATGATCCGAACTCTTTTACCGTTCCCTGGTTCTACTCCTGACTGATACATTGGGAGCATGTGGCGCCGTACATACGATGTTCCATGAGTTTTAAGGAGATCGTGGAAGATGAATCTGGGAAACATAGATTAGCAAGGTCATTAGAACGTTAGTGGCTAGATATACTGTAACTGGTCGTAGAATACTGTCGTTACTTGGTCTATCTCGTAGGCAAGATTCCGACGTCGACGGCCGAAAGTTTGCATGAAGAACTCCACCCCTTCAAGTTCTGTATTGTGGTTAATTATAGAATAACGGCTCTGTTAATGTAACATACCCCGTAGGCCAACCTCTAGTGTTGACAAATTGCTGCGAACTAATACCTCCAAGCCTTGAAATATTTCGTCGCTACGGGACTGAAAGGAGGCTTCAGTTGGTTCAAAGCGTTCTACCATTGCCTGTATAAAGTTTGCATTCCAGTCGACATACCCCCGAGAAGCTGGAGTTTGATAAGCACCATCTTGTCTCCAGAATGCATCCAAAGTTTCTGTATGTCTATTAGTCAATATTCTCTCATGGCATATTTCAATCCACATACGAACGTTCCACTACACAATTATTAGCTGTGCAAGCTTCAATATAGAAACCTTAAAGACGAACTCTTGATAAAGTTTCCGCAAAGACAATAGCCTTTTTCTCCCATATGTTACTGTTAATACCTCTAGCTGCACTATAATCAGCTCCTTTCTGTAATAGATGTTCGATGGGGGGAACTAACAAAAGGGTCGTTTGAGCAGATCTTCTTTAGCATCATATAGCTTCTCATCGCTTGTTTCCAACGAGGCATTAAAATCCTAATTTTGTTTAGTCTCATACCATGCAAGATACAAAAAGCTTACGTTTCTGAGTTTTGCTTGCAGTGTATGCAGTAGCTCAATCGGGGCTTGTTGACGATTCTCAGAAGCGTCCCGCGCATTACACCAGAGCTCAACCTTCTGTAGTAGGTCGAGCACTCTTGTGTTCAGAAAGTGCCTCGTCTCTGCGATTTGAGACCTCGACGGGATACCCTGGCAAAACTCCTGTAGTCGGATAATCCCCGATCCTTCTAGCTTGGCTTGTATGGCTAGGTTCCTTTCCGTAGCGCTTGTAATACGCCGGCCAGGTCGCCTGATCCGTGCCTCGAGCTCCCGACCCTCGGTCTGAGCTTCACCGTAGAGATTATTGGATACACAGAAGACCTCGATATTGCGAGTTTGTGTTCCGGTCTCGTAGCTGGTTCTAAGCAGTCTGCTTACATGCTGGTTGCGGGCAAATATGAATAAATTTGTGCGTCTGCTGTTTGTCAGATACGTAAATAGTTTAGATGTCCTGAGGTCGAATACCTGACTTGAAGATGCATAGTCGGTCTACCATCATCTCCTTCATCCGTGATATCATCCCAGAGACGGTTTGTGACCTGTGGATTAAATTCTGCAGTGTTTGGAATATCCCGAAGAATCTCAGGCTCCTGTGTCCTAGAAACCTATATACATGTTAATCGAGTCCAGAAACGGGCTCGCAATTTCTGATGTACCTCAGATTTGGTGCAAACAATAGCAATCCCTTGGGATCGCCTGAGACTGTTGAAATTTGCCCCTAGTTGTCGAACAAGTCGATTGACACTCTGGTTTGTAGAAGCACGACTAATATCAGTGACTACAAATATGTTATCACACTGGTATAGCTTCGTTTCCGCAATTCTGACGCGCGCAGAGTTAACGTCATGGAAACCTATTAAAGTTAGTCAATATGCTGAACATGTGTCACAGAAACTTGCCTGGCAAATCAACAAGTACAAGGCCGCTATTCAATATCTCCGCATCCAGGTAGATTCTATTTAACCAATGTCAGTAGATCATATATAATAATAGACATCGCCGCTTACCGTACTACTTTCACAAATGGCCAGATACGCCCACTTAAAAAGGAGTCAATCCGACTTACGCAGTCTTCAGGAACTGCAGAGTGGATTAGAACTCCCGGAGCATTGAATCCCACTGGCCACCGAATGCCGTCTTTCCATGAACGAACTTCTCGCTGTATGTAATCAATAGAGATGGCCTGATCTCGGAATCTCACTTCGGTACAGCCAGGAGTGTTTCCAAATGCCGCTGTGAGAGTATCCCAAGCGACTTTGGCCATTTTTTGAAGTACTTCTTCTTCCGAGTTGGCGAGGGGGTGATCTAGGTCTCGAAGATGGTACTGTCTGTAATCCACGACACACTGCCGTAACAAACCCTCAATCTCTCCGGCATCCATACATTCGATTTCTACGTTGTAGACATCAGGGTCGCTCGTGCGTTTTTTCCGATATTCTGTTGCAGCTGATGTGCAAGCCGTCCCATCCGCACCCTATTACTGTTAAAAGGTTCCGTAGAAATTTACCAGATCATAATCTTACTGCTTTCGCTAGACGCTGTACATCAAGTAAGGAATTAATCAAGCTACTTTTCCCTACAAATCGATTAGAATTGGTGACCATGTAAGAGCGAGACACTTACCAACACCGGAATCACCAACCACGCCTATCGTGAACTCAACTGGAGATTGGTAGTTACGGAGCTCTTCGGCAAGTGCCAGTATCGGACGAAGGTTATTCTCTTCATCGTTCGCAAAATCGCCGTGCCTCAATTCATCGGCCAATGTTTCGCCGATGGCTCTACCCGCGGATACGGCATTTTCGATAAAGGACTCAATATCTCGACGTGAAATTGGAAGGGGCGCTTCTTGGCCTCTATGCCTGAAAGGTAAGCTACCGTTCGTCGAATTAGAGGGGCCGCCACCCTCGGCGTCTTGTGTCATGATCACACTATAATATGTCGATGTAGTGCTGTGAAAATCGAGAATAGATTCAATGGTAGACACACGTCAATGTGCACGTCAAGAAACCTATATAACGACGCATTATGATGGCCTTGTAATGGTATATGAGCGTCGTTGTCAATGAAACTAGAGGTGGCTGTACACATCGTGGCCAGTTTCTGTGATTGTTGGTTCACCCAAAATCATACGGGTCCAACATCCTGCCCCTCCAACCATGACCCAATTGAGATGAAACGTCTGGGCTGTGTACGTGCTCAGCCAACCACTCGATAACCGCAACCCACCTTTGAATCCCAAATCATACCGTATAAGGTAATTGGGCAGCAGCGCCTTGAGTAGTCTTGAAACTTTGACGGAAAAGGAATAATAGGTATGGGAACGGGCCGCAGCATGTCACAGCTTTGACAGAGGTGATTGGGGTGTGGGCGAGGTGTATTATTAGTTCTAGCAGTTGGTCTGTGCCTCTGTCCAGGCAAACAAGCAACCCCGCTGTGCGACAACGGGGTTATTATCCTCAATATCTTCCGGCGCCTACATATACGCCAGCCAAATGCGTACCTCTACATCTTCAACCAACTTGTTCGTTTCAAGATAGCCATAATTAGCATTCTCATTGTGCTCTATATCCTCTCTCGAGCACGAGTCTTTAATCGATATTATTTAATAACCTTCCGCCGTTCCCATCACAGCGCACGAAGGTCCTCCTTGGTATGAAATGCTAATTTTAATAACGACTAATCCATCTCATTTCTATACTTCAACACTATCCTTTACGGAGGTGCGCCGTGATAATTGAGCAGAGGCCATAACTTGATCATCTTCGCGTAGGAAGGCCTTGTCTCCAAATGCCACAGCCACTTCCTCCAAGGTATGATTGGCAGTCTCCACATAGTAGAACTTTGCCAGGGCAACAGAGCACAGGCAGAATCCCGCAATGACAATGTAATAGTAACCATGAATGCCCGCAAATGCATCTGGAGACGACATGCCGATAATGAAGTTGAATATCCTAGACTTTCAGTCAGCATATGCCATTAAGAGGAAGACAACCGTAGGTGCCACGTGTTGCATACCAGTTGGAACATGTCGAGAGAGCCATTCCCTTGCTTCTTGCTCGAAGAGGGAAAATCTCAGCTGGCAGCAGCCAAGGCATAGGGCCCCATGTAGCACCATATAAAGCGTTATATATGACCACAAGGCTATATATACCATTTGCTCGAACATTTACGTCGAGTCCCGGCACTTGGTTGAAAACACAAACGACGGTGAGAGCCACCGCCATGGCAATTCCTAAAAGCGACATCCGTCAGTACTAATATCCTCTCTCTCATGGAGATAGCGAGAGGCAGTTACCTCCAAATATCAAAAGCGGGCGTCTCCCCCATCTATCTGCAAGCCACCAGACTGGAACTGTAGCGGAAGTGTAGATGATCGCATTTGCAGCCGTAAAAAGTAGTGACCGCCGGTTGTCAAACCCGGCTGCGGCAAGTGTGCTTGGCAGATAGAATGAGATGACGTTAATTCCATTTAACTGCGCAAACATCTGAGCTGTGATACCGACAATTGTTCGCTTCCGATATGTGGTGAACATTTCCTACCAAGGGTTAATACCGGATACATCGGGGGAGGTTCTAGGTTCAGCTTACCCGAAAGGTAACTTTGCCTAGCGTCGCCTCGTAGCGTACGGCTTCCTGTATCTCCAAGAAGACATGCTGCACGTCTTTATCGCTAGTGTCACCCCCTGAGTGGAGGTCCGCAACAGTTCTTAAAGCTTCTTGTGTAAATCCATTCCGTGCTAACCATCGAGGCGTCTCTGGAAGGAAAAACGACATCGCGAACAAGATGAAGGACAAGCCCATCTGGACAAAGTAGGGTCCTTGCCATGAGACGTTGTCTGGAAGCATAAAGTTGAAGCCGTAATCAACCCAGCAGGAGAGCATATAGCCACCAATCAAAAAGGTGTACTCTACGCCCACCATCAAGCCACGCTGTATAGAGAATTAGTTAGGGATGCATTAACCCGGTGAACGGACATACCCTGTGAGGAGCAGCTATCTCGGTCTGGATGACTGGCACAGTCATGGAAAGAAACCCAACACCAAGGCCTTGAATCGTTCGTCCTGCGATGAAGCAGGCAAGGTTCGGGGCAAATGCTTGGACAAAAGCCATGCTGAGGTAGATGAAACCACCGACTCTAACACACCTTTTCCTCCCCATAATGTCGCCGAGAACACCAGCGAGAAGAGATCCAATAGCGGCAGCAAGTTGAAGGCAGGATACCGTAATTCCTAATGTGGCGTAAGTGAAAGCCGCAATGGTAGTAGCAATAGTCAAAACGTACCAATGAGAGATGGATTGACCGCATCTGCATTCCCATGGAGTCCTCCATAGGCACCAAAGAACCTTTTCACGAAGACCTCGTTCACGAGAAGTCCTGACATTATACCTAGGAAGATGCGTATTAGCCAAGGCAATCAGCCTGTGTAGATGTTACAGATCTCACCCTGGTCATAACCAAAGAGAGCATCTCCCAATGATCCAAATAAGCATGTTGCCCATAGAAGACGTTTGCCAACCATCCATTGGGGATAGCGGGGGATGTAGACAGTTGGCTTAAGAGCTCGTTCCAAGAAAGTGAAGTTGGTCGGGGAAGGGAATTCAATGGGCTGCTGGTTGTCGCTCAAAGACGACATGCTTTCATGCTCGCTACTTTGGGGCATATCCTCCTTTGCCATGTTGAGAGTGATGGTGAAGATAATACAGAGAATGGAGAAGTCGAGAGGAGTGCTTGGCTTGGCTACATTTAGGGTAGAAGCCACCGTGGTGAAGGAGTTTTTTGCAACGAGGGGGGAAAGAACCACTTATAAGTTATGAGATCTTCTCACTCACGCTACCCCATATGATAGTATATGACGAACTACTGCCGCTGCGGGGAAAAGTATGGGGAATCTCCCGGCCCCATGGGGTGAGAACAGTACGGCGCCAAAAGTATTCGTATAGGGCTGTGCAATAGGTGTAAAAACCGCTCGATCTGCTGCGATTGGTGCATAGGCCCTTACGATACGTTTGTCGCCATACTATATCCAATGAAAGATGATGAGTGAACCCCGATAAACGAAATTCACTCATCGCTATAGAGCATAAAAAATTGAAGTGGGTGATAATGTTGGTTCTGACACATTTTTTACCCGTGCCGTGAAGGCTAGACCCATATTTATGGGCCAATAAAATAGAATATGGACCTAGCTCGGAAAAATAATTGGGGTATGGGGAACGGTTCCGACAATGTCGGTTCCGACGGAGAGATCCGATCTGCATCTGCAACAAGAATTCGGCTCCGACCATTGTTGGCAACTCTTGCCCACCCCCAGCCAGGCATGGAGGGCGAGATATTTAAATCCAGCTGTGATTATTGTAGCGAGAGAACATGATTCCCATAATTTATATACCTGTTTGTTTTTTTGTTCTTACAGATATCTGTGAACAAAGCAATCATGCCTGTCCCAATAGAATCTCCGTCCATAATGGCCTCTAAAACCAACGGCAACGCTCTCCACGTCTCTGAGGTGAATTCACGAGTTCACGTTTTTGGAGACTCGCCATAACTGACGATGTACTCCGCAGGAAAACCAAGTCTTCGTTCTACGACGTAAAGGCGAGTTCGACTACGAGACGCGACCTACACCAGAATTGCCTGCAAGCCGACATGTACTTGTAAAGATCATAGCAACTGGAATATGTGGAAGCGACGTGCGCAAGATCCCATCAAGACAGACGTAACTCTAGCTGATACCAAATGTTCTCATAGATCCATTACTGGAAGCATGGCCAGGTTGGCCCGTTTGTGGTGCGCGAACCCCTTGTGCTTGGCCATGAATCCGCCGGTATAATCGTTCGATGCGGGACTGAAGTCAAGACTGTCGCAGTGGGCGATCGCGTAGCCCTCGAACCAGGCGTCCCATGTCGGACCTGCGGATTCTGTCGCGGTGGAAAATACAATCTCTGCGACGAGATGCGATTTGCAGCAACACCCCCAATCGATGGAACCTTGGCGACGTACTACGCCGTGCCTGAAGATTTTTGCTTCATCCTTCCACCACACATCTCGATAGAGGAGGGAGCTCTAGTTGAGCCTCTAAGCATTGCTGTACACTGCACAAAACTCGCATCTATCACTATCGGGCAGACGGTGCTGGTGATGGGAGCGGGCCCGATCGGTCTCCTATGCTGCGCCGTGGCTAAAGCGTTTGGCGCATCCACCGTCATCGCAACAGACATCGTAGATTCTCGACTGGAATTTGCCCAAACATACGCGGCAACTCATTCCTACAAGATGCAACGGCTGCCATCAGAAGAGAACGCAAAGACCATCATGTCAAGATGTGACATCCCAACGGGTGCGGACGTCGTCATCGACGCCACAGGGGTGGAGAGTTGCATTAGTAGTGGAATATTTGCTTTGAAGAAAGGTGGTATCTTCATTCAAGCCGGGCTTGGATCTTCGAACATTGTATTCCCAGTGGGTGAATTATGTGCCAAGGAAGGAGTGTACAAGACAAGTTTCCGATATGGCCCGGGAGACTACGAGCTTGCAATCGAGCTCCTCAAGTCTAAGAAAATAAGCCTGAAGGAGCTAATAACTCACTCGTACGAGTTTGAAAGCGCGGAGCAAGCCTTTGAAGGGGCAGGGAGGCGGGAGGGGATAAAGAGTATTATATATGGTCCTCGTAAATGAATCAGCAGGTTTGGATGGACGCAAGCGCTGCAGGAGCTGGAGATAGGATTAATCTCAATAATTAAAGTCTTCAAGGTTCCATAACCAGAATTGGCCAAGGTCCTCGACGCCAGTGAAGCCACCGTCATTAAATCCAATGTCCTGTGAGCCGATCATCCCTTCCGGATTTAAACTATGCTCAGTTGTTGCGTAATTTCCGTAGTCCTTGCGGGCACCTAGATCACTATCCGCATCACCCTGGTGTCGTAGGAGACTGCTATCATAGAAAACTAAAAATGATCAGTATCGATGACTAATATGAGTAGGAGTCTGCTACTAATACATACCTTTCTGCAGAGTTCTTAAGCTCTGGTTAAAATTAGAGCCTTCCGGTGGTGCGGCCTCCTGGCTAGTAATGTCGAACTCGGCTGAGTGCATTTCAGCATGAGATCCCGACCCGTTCGGCGCCACCTCCTCATCCATACCCGCATTACGAAGCTCCTCGTCCCGGGTCGCGGAGCCAGCGAGGACATTGTCGTCGCTCGTCGAATGGTCGAGTAGCATCTCCTCCATCTCCTTTCTCAAGATAAGTTGCACCAAGTCCTCCAAGATCGTAGTGCATTGCATAGATAAAGACGCGTGTTTTGAAAGAGATTTTTGCATCTGTAGTGTCCTTTTTAAGCCACGTTTCGCTTCCTGGGCTGTATCAGAAAGGGTGTCCGACAGGGCGCATATAAACAAGACGACGGAGGCAGTGAATAAATTCATGCCCAAGAATGATACCAGGTGCGTCGTGCGGGCGAGCGAGAACAGGATCGGCTTTTGTTGGATGTTTGAGATTCGAAGGGCGGATCTCAAACATCGTTTGAAGCTGATATCCCGCATATCATCCGAAAATGGTGAGATTGGAGACGTCGCCTCCGGTGCTGCCGATCGCTCGAGAGATCCTCGACCAGCCAGCAGCGGGCGATGTAATACTATCATGAGGTTGTCATATGTTAACTGCAATGACAGGGCCTGCAGGCTGTGCATCTTTTCTTCCGTCAAAGAATAAGCCGTTAGATCGTTGAGTCTGTCAAAAGAGAGGTGAGGTGGCAAATCTTGCTGCCACTTCAACAAAGCTTGGTTCGCTTCTGCCACCATCTTCTGCTGGGAACAACGATCCATATTGTGCGAAGTGCGCATCCCATATATGTCCTCTAGAAGCGGAGATGCGATCCTGTATACCTGATTGAGCTGGCATTGGTACGTTGATAGGCAGATCTGTGTTTCCTGTAGGTTTGGGTCGAAATGGACATTCTCTAAAATTTCTGATGGCGTTTGAACGTTGCAGTCTCTATCATTGATGCTGAGCGGTCTTCCGTAAGTTATTGTAGCAAATCTATATGAAGGTTGTTAGATCTGTGCTAGACTCAAGGGCAATGCAGCCTGACCTATCCCACGTATACACTGTCCACCAGACTCGTTTTCTCTCTTCTCTGTCCTCAAAGGTCCACCTCGTTTCAGAATCGCGATGCAAGTCCATCGCCTGTGCAGTTTTTGTTGCTGCGCCCAATATGGAGAAGGACGATCGTGGCCGGCCATGGTAGAGGTAGAAAGACCCGAGGAGTGCGCAGAGTTGCACAAATTCTAGGCAATCCTCGTCCATAAGTTCCATGAAATCACGCTGTACAACTTTCAAAAACTGGCTTCGTATAGCCTCCATGTCATTTCCGGAGAGACAAAGATCACTGGACTTGGGGGTATACCAACAACCCATGGTTAGAACCATGAGCAGTAGTAACAAAAACCCATGATCGCTGCGGCTGGCCAATCCGCTCTGCACAATTTCATTATACCGTCCTCTAAACTTTGGTTCATAGACCACCAGAGAGAACCAGTGGACAGCGGAAAAGTAGGTTTCCAAGAGCTTGTTGCAAACTGCATATGATGGCAGCTCAATTCCAATTATCTCGACAACGGGGACCAGTGGAGCCAGCACATTGTTTGAGCTCCTCGTGCCGCTGGTATCGCGACACCCTCCACCAGGAATCGCGGACGTAGCTCGGTGAGCGAATGCCCGCGATTTCTGAGAACCAAAGATCTGTCCCTCGTCAGTCATTGTAGTCATCGTTCACTACTCCAGGAGAATTGCACCTTTCGAGTTATTGCCAACGCCGAATCAGCATCGAAATCGGACAAATGGGAGCTCCCTCGTTTTCGTGGATTTTGGCGCAGTGGCCCGTAGTTGTCGCCCGCATTTGTGGCATTCGACGTATCCCAGCTCACTTCAGCTTGGCCCGTCTCCTCGGACTCGTCATGGGCTGAGTCGCTGCTACGATAGCTCGACACACTCTGCCGTTCAGCTGCGTGCGGGTAAGACGAGGTCCTCCGTCCGCCCACGGTCTGGCTGGCCACCACTGCGTCGGCATGACTACGTAGTCGCGGCTTTCTGGGTGCGAGTTCAGCTTGGAGCTTGGGTGACTTTAAAGGTGGTTTTTACTTTGTGACCGGTGCCGTGTTCGTGATACATTCCGTCCGCGCATGTATACAATGTTGGCAGGGGCGTTCGAAGTCGCACTGTGTGGCTACAATCAATCGTCGTGATCTTTTTACGACGTTAGCAACGTACTCACTCGTTTTTTATGGCTCCTACACCTATCGCAAGCCTTGCTGACGCGGCTAGGAGGTCTAGCTGTACGACGCATATTCAAGAAGCGCCATATGGGGCGTTATGTATTTGAATGAAGATGTGGAGAGGTTGACTTTGAAGCTATCCGGATACGGATAAACGATGATACGAGCCGCTTGAAAGTGATACTTGTGGCCTAATTATTGTAAAGAGAGAGGTTGCATCTGTACTTATCTATAAGTTAGTATAGTATTGTATTAAATCCATCCTTCTTAAAAATCTACCAGCCTGGGTTAGTTACCAGAATTAAGACGAAAGTGAGAAGTGAAAGAGACAGTATAGGTACCCACGTCTAATTAATCTATGGTTGTTGCCAAGCCGACAGGGTCTCAAGCCAGAAATATTCCCTACACCGACGGGACACCTCACCTCGCGGCTCCTTATATCCCATAAAACTCCCTGGCTTACTTTGAAGCGTCGCCGAATGCTTTCTATTAGTAGCGAACGCCTTCAAATACATTTGAAGAATGTAAGAATGTACCAACGCACGCTCCTCAGCAGCAAAGTATTGCGGCCGTTTGCCAGCGCATCACATGGTATCACTAGGTCTCTTGTCTCCTTTCCAACAAAGCCCAAAACTTTACACGTCGTCCGACAATCGTCACAAAGTCCAATCGCAAGACAATTTTCCATCAACCAAGCCATGATAACGACGACGACAGGAAAGGTCATACCGAGCACTAGCAATCCAAGGCTTGATGCCAAGTTCCAGGGGGGTTATCGTATCATAAGAGAGGACATGACGTGTGCTGAGTTCCACGATTCTGTTTGGGGCTTCGTTGTACGTATTTATATTCCTAATTCGAAGGCAAAAATTGATTGGCGGTTATAGATCTATCGCTGCGTGGAGGGCAACGATGCTGCGTGGAACAGCATTCTGGAGCAACTTCAAAGCCGCATCCAGGAAGATCTCAAGGATGAGCAATTCCAGGACCTCTTGCTATTCCATGATTTACACGTCATTGACGACAAATCTCTTTAGTAAGTCCTAACGACTTTAGACATGCCGATACTCTGTATGCTAATGACAAGTCATCAGTGAGGCATCGGTTGATGAAGTCAGAGCCCATTTCCAAGCTTGGGTGCCCAAAAACCTAGAAGCTAGGCTTCATCCAGGCACCAAGTGTACCATTTCCGACGTAGACTACCTAAGCGTAGATATCACACCTAGATACAAATACTGTCTCGTCGTAGACGAGATATGTCTGGAGTCAGTGGAACATCCGGAAGGTCTAGGGCCTGTGGTCAAGCTGGTCTGCCGAGACTGGGAGTGCCTTTGGAGTCCTGAGGAAAAGCTTCAGGGGGTGCAACCGCCGTTCCATGACGGGATCACTGAGTATTACGACGAAGATGTAGGCTGGATGTACATGCCTCTTCTATTTTATATGGATAAATACGATAACTTCCACGATTGGTGCTGGGATGACATGTATGTAAGACCACCGTTCATAGATGGGAGCGAGGATGAGACCGATATGGTGGGCCGTTGGAGGCGAAAGAAGGTTGTCAACCAGGAGAAGGAGGTCTCTGAAACTTGATTCTGAAGTTGAATTACACAATTAAAAAATGGAGACTCTGTATACATGTCTCACATCCCGAGCGCAAAGCCTCGCAATCCATCTACAATCGCAAATTTCGTGGTTGGGCCGGAACATATGTTTGCGGGGTAAATTGTCATATTCTCGATTCTTTAATCAACACTTGACATTATAAAAACTGCCAACCTACTTTTTACACTAAAAGCAATATAAATATGCTTCCTACTTTTGTCGGAAACTTTACTGCCAAACATGAACTGCAGCTTGTAGAGGAAATAATGATTTCGTTACTCGGAAAATCTATGTCTACACATCTACAACGCAGCCCCCCTCAATCCGAGATATCATCCAATGGATTCGGTACCACCGGGCCATGGTACGGCCTCTTAGGCATATTATCATACTCTTCTAGAATCCTCTTCCCGTGAACCACACTCCACTCCCTCAAAGCCTTCCTGCATTCCTCCTTCTGGAAATTCGCACTCCCCCAGCCATGATCCTTGAATATCTTCCGAAGCTCCTATAATACCAATTAGCATATTCCCTCGTGTAAATTTATTATGAAGACGAGTAAAAACTAACCGCTGGTTCCTTCGAAGCCACGCCCAGCTTCGCCTGGCTGAAAATCTCACCGCTCTGCCCACCGCCCTTATCCTGGACCGGCATCCACTTCAAGGACTTATACTTCCCCTCCCAGTCCGCGAAGAATTCCTTGACAGGCGTAGCGAGGAAGTGTTTCCAAACTAGCCCTGCATCCCGGTCTTCTTGCGGGCATTTAACAGCAGAGCTTCTCCCGCCCAGTAGCGAGAAATCTCTAATTGTGCCTATTCCGCGTGTCAAAAATTAAAATCAGATCATATGACAAAGTAGAAGAGGAACGCCCGCCTACCAGCTTCAGTGTCAAGAAGCAGCCACGCTCCATACATCCACCCATCTGTCAACGCCACAACATGCGCATCCAATTTCTGCCCATGCGGCTCAAGCCTCCCCTCCCACAACGCCTCATGCGCCGCCCCCTCCCCCAATCCTTCCAGCTTACAAGCCGCCGTGTACACCTCCCCCTCCGCGCCAGCGGCTCGCACATACGTAAGCGGCTTCGTGTCGTCATACCCGAGGCACCACTCGCGGCCCGCATCAACACGCACATACGGCAGGTGTCGCAGCACATCAACGACCAGGTCCGTCTTGCCCAGTTTGCGGAAGTCGGCGTCGGGCCAGCCCGAAGCGGGAGGGGTGAGGATGTCCGACGCGGGCAGGTAGGGGAAGTTGGAGAGGGTGGCGTAGAAGGAGGCGATTGGGGCGACTAGGGCGCGGACGCGGTCGGCTTGGGAGGAGCGCGTTATGCGCGGCATCGTTGCGAGTGGCTTGGCTTGGCTTAGCTTGGCTTGAGGTGTAATAAGTAAGTGGAAAAAGAGTCCAGGGTTAAAATATTTGCAGTTATTGGGGCCGGTTTAATGAGGGGCAGCGGGTGGGATTTGTCTAACTTCAAGCGGATACAGCCACAACGAGATTCCCCATTTAATAATTATCTCCGTCTAAGTTACGCCTGTAGAATAATTTGCATGTTCGCACCTAGGAATATCAGCTTTGCTACGGACAAATGGACATGGCCACACTGAAGTGCAACTCTCTGTCTCATGTGAAAGCAGTCCAATTGACATCTGTAGCGTCCTATATCTATCAACATACGCTATTAAATAAATAAAAAACGCTCAACGCTAAAACGCCGTTAACCAAGCCACCATACACCATTCAGTTCTCATATCTAATAAGAAATGGCCTTCCCCCCATCCCATCCCGACGCTCTAAAAACAAATATGCAAATCGCTAAATATTAAACAGTTATTTGGAGGAGGAGGAAAGAGGGAAGTAACCAGACGCTTTCACATTCGACTCGACGCTGCCGCCTTGTGCAACTCCATTTGCCCTTTCCGTGCTTTCATGCCGATAGTGATAAAGATGACCCCGTTCCAAAATCTGCGTAGCGAGCCCGTTGCGCCGACGGCGAGGGGAAGCGGATCTGATACATATGAAGGGTTGGTAAAGGAGGCGGCGCGGTTGGTGGTTGGCGCTACCCAGATTGCCAGCAGGACGGTGAAGATCATCAGCGGCATGAGTACGTACTGTCGGAATAACAAAGCATTGCATGCTTTACAGTTCCAACCTACATTGTAGGATACAATTTCATGTCTAGCAGAGGTAGCGTACCAATTGGGTGTCCAGGATCCTTGATGTCCGAGATGAGCTGGCCGAGCCTGATTTTGCCATGATACTCATCTGTTTCCGCTGGGAAGGACAGAAAGTCTGGCGGTAGGAAAAACGTTCGCTTCGCCATGTTTTACTGTAAAGGTAAAGGAGGCGTAGTTGTAGCCTACAAAAGAGAGGATCATTTGGATACTTATGCCGGTCCTCAGTATCAATCAGCCTCAGCAAGCGCTCGCGTAAAGGGAAGCTCTGTGTAGTACCTGGTTTACTGTGATTAATCCTACACGTTCTCAGTGAGAACTTCTCACCATACCCAACATTTAGTAGGGATTAAAGCCTAGCCTTGATTCATTGCCTCTCCGCCCATACTCTTCTTAAATAGAACTCACATCTCCATAACCTTTCTACAGTTCTTAACCCACAACACTTTACAAACTCCTACATGCAACCATAGACTCAAGAGAATTAGGCATCTTAATACTCTCAATCGTGGTAGTGGACATAGCGTAGAATCTGAGCCCCTTGGCGACAGGGGTAAGGGGGTCGATTGCGACATAGAGGAGGGTTGTGATTGGGTGGAATATTGGGTAAGACGCGAGGCTGGGAGGACGAGGCTGAGGAGTCAAATGGTTGTACTGAGATAGCAAATGTGCTAGACGGGCAAATGCGCTCGTTATATGTCCCCTCATGTTATCCATCTCTTAGAGATTGTCTCGCTTTCTCTATTGCAGTACTGCCATACGGACATTAGCGAACCAATATCACCCCAGCGTCCATGAGAACCTGCTTCACATCAGCATGCGAAAGGGAACCGTTAGCTGTGTGGAGTGTCGGCAGCGCAAAGTGCGCTGTAATATGACAGCGAATGCGGAAGCATGTGGGAGATGTCTCATGCGTGGCTTGCGCTGCACCGACCAAGAGTCTGGTCTCTCGAAGGCGGAAATGGTGAGGAGGATGGAGAAGCTGCGGATGAAGCAAGTAGAGCTTCAAGACTTGATCTCCGAAGTGTTACAAAAGTTGCATCCGAATGGAGGCCAAACTCGGAGGACAAAAGCTGAGATTGCTGCCGTCGATGCTCTGAAGCAGTTGCAGGCGGAATTGCCCCAACCTCGTCAGATTCCCAATGCTGCCACGCCTCCATCTGGAGATAGCGTCTGGGAACCCCTCGGCGGGTTTGATAGTGTTCCGCTACTGGGCCTCTTCAAGAATGATGCGTTGGGAGAGGAGCGCTGTGAAAGGGGTGCCACTACTGAGTCCCTCTTTGACAGCGAAGAGCAGCGGGCTGTTGAAAGATGGAATTCGTTAGCAGAGCTGAAAGCAGCTGTTCCAAACACCCGCGACCTAAGTCTTCTGTTAGAATCCGGCCAGGCTGTCTGGCGAATATGGCAAAGGTCATTTCCAGGGATAGAAGAGGCGGACACAGGCCTCGATGGAGGTTACCACATACCCAGCCTTCAGGCGCATATATCTACCGTTGTGAAATCCAACGACCCCGTCGCCATTGCAAAGGTCCTATTGTGCTCTGCATTGAGTGCTCAGCAAATTGATCTAGAATCTGATATCACGGACTCACGCCTCTCTGTTTTGCCGAAGGAGCTTCAAAAGCGAACTTTAAACCCAGTGGAGAAATTTTTGAGGGAAGACGAAAAGAGCGCATGTTCTTTAGAGGGCTTACAGTGCATTCTAACACAGACTAGGATCTACATTAATGAAGGGATGCCGCACAAAGCTTGGCTTGCTTTCCGGCGCGCCATCAGCTATGCACAGCTCCTTGGGTTGCATCGTCAGCAGGCGGGCTCCGAACATGGCAAATCTCGCCAAAAATTGTCGCTTTGGATGCAGATGTGGCAAGGGGAGAGGTATTTGTCTCTCGTACTTGGGCTTCCATCCTCGGCAGTAGAAAATCTAGAAGACCTTCATGTACTTCAAAAAGAGGGCTCCAAGGTCCCGAGTGGGGAATATCTACTGCTTAAGCTGGGCGCTGTGTCTGGGAGAATGATTGACCGCGACCAACACCCAGCCAAGTCTGACTACGCTACAACTATACAGATCGATCAAGATTTAGAAGAGTGTAGGAATAGTGTGCCAAAATCCTGGTGGGAAACGCCGATAGGACCCAATCTGTCTCTTGCATCGGCGGCAGATATGTTATCTGCGAAGTTTGCGTATCAATTTCTACGAATACTGCTTCACCTCCCATTTATGCTTCAGTCAAAGACCAACCGGAGGTATGAATTCAGCAGGATAGCAGCGTTGGATGCATCACGGGAGATGATCAAATACTATCAGATCATGCGAGACGTCGATCGACCTTTATTTAACATATGCTGCCTGGCTGATTTCCAAGCATTTACCGCGGCAATGGTGCTTACTCTCAATCTATTAGACCAGGCTGTGCCGTCAAATATTAACCCAGCATCACACCAAACCCATGGAGACTGGGAGATTATTGTCGGCATCACGCAAGTCCTCAAGCGGGTTTCGAAAAGTAGCACTTCTAGTGTGGCAATACAGGCTACCAAGGTTTTGGAGGACCTGTACCATATCCGGTTCAACGACTCCGATCACGATAGTGAGGCATATCATGCGGTTATACCGTATTTTGGGAAGCTTACAATCAATATGAGAAATACTTTCCAAGCTCCAGTGCTAGAGCAGATGCAAGTCGAGGACCAGGATATATTGACAGACATGTCTAACGCTGCTACAAACTTCAACTATCATCCTGATAACCAGAATATTTCTTTCGAGAGCTACTTGCCTCTTTCCGAATTTGCACCGCCTTGGCAGAATATGGAGAACGAATGGTTGGGCTCAACGACAGATTTTAGTCTGTGTGATGATTGGAGCACATTCCTCTGCAACGACGAATTAATTCCATTGAATGGGTCAGAAGCTGACCAAGACATTTTTACGGATGATAGCAGGGCAACTGGCCTTCGTCCGACGGAATGCTAACACGGAGCGCTGTTGCGGCCACCCCCTTGAGGTTGTGGGGACGAATAGCGGACGAACAGGGGTTCAACCGCAATTCGACCGCGTTCGCATTATAGCTTAAAAGGCAGAAGAACATATCATTTTACGCTCCATTTACTTATCAACTTGCCTGATTTAATAGGAGAGCTAATTGAATGCAAGCTGAGGCACACGTTTTACAAAAAGAAAGATCGCCAAACCCCAACGATGAAGTCCAATCTCCTTCCAGTCATCACTGAGAAATGGGCGGGAGTGCCACAACCGACCGCCAGATTTGACGGAAAGACTGTCATTGTCACAGGCGCCAATTCCGGTTTAGGATACGAAGCTGCCCTTAAATTCGTTGCGCTTGGTGCCGCCAAGGTCATCCTCGGCGTTCGAAGCATGTCGAAAGGAGCCCTAGCCTGTCGACAGATAGAGGAGCAGACACAACGAAAGGGCATAGTAGACGCCTGGGAACTCGACATGGGTCGCTATTCCAGTATACAACAGTTTGCCAGCCGGGCGAGTGCCGAATTACAACGGCTTGACGTCGCCATCCTCAACGCGGGCGTCGCTTCCAAGGAATTCACCATCGGTCATGAGGGGTGGCAATCCACGTTGCAGGTCAACGTCCTCGGCACGGCGCTGCTGGCTCTACTGCTACTGCCCAAGCTTAAATTATCCAAGACATCTGCCGATACCTCGCGTCTGGTCATCGTAACCTCGGAAGCCCACAGGTGGATAGAGCGTACCGACATCCCCGACACAGCGCCATACGGCGGCAGCATTCTCCAGGCCCTCAATGCCCGACCCGCCGATAACGCTACCTGGAATGGCCTGCACCAGCTGGCGAAATCGAAGTTGCTCGCCATGTATGTGGCCCGGTCGGTTGCGGCACTGGCTACACAGCCCAGCGGGGAAATAGACGTCGTCGTCTCGACTGTATGCCCTGGAGCCTGCAAATCGGAACTCGCTCGAGAATTCCACGTTGGGTTTGTCGCTGCTGCTGGGGTTCGCGTGTACGGTGCGGTTTTTAGCAAGTCTGCGGAAGAGGGTGCGAGGGTGTACGTCTCGGCGGCGGCGTTGGGGCCGGAATGCCATGGGGGGTTTTACAAGATCACAGCCTTGGCGACGTAAGTTATATTCTTTATACTCTAACAGCTTTGTTTATGGAGTCTAATCATGTATATAATAGGCCAGGAGAGCTCGTAACTAGCAAGGAGGGGATCGAGATGCAGGAGAATGTATGGAGTGAGATAGTGGAGGAACTCCGCGCCAAGGTGCCAGAAGTGTCAATATGTATATAAGCCGTAAACGTAGTGGGGGTCGTTTAGGAGGCGATACCGTGGTGATGGCCGAGGTCCGCGGCGTAGGGTAGATGTATAAGAGGGATGTAGTAGTAGAGCTAGTGAATTAGGGTGATGGAGGGGTGAAGGGGAGGAAGGAGGAGGTTTCGGCGTTAGAAGAGGAGGTCGTTGTGATGTAGACTTTAGAGTTGGAGGATTCAGTAGCCATCTCAGGTGATTTTATTTGTCTGAATTAGCTTTGCATTACTGCGATATTGCTGCTATGAAATAATGAGGGGGGAAGGCTATAATCTATATTGCTCGAGTACGAAGCGATGCTCTGGTGCTTTGCTCATCTAGTATATAACCCGCAACATACTGACAACTTCCACATACGACCATAGACTCAAGAGAATTGGGCATCCCGTCCGCTCTGCCATACACAAGCTTGAGATCGGTGGATTAGTAGTTGGGTGGGTGACCACCAGCGAATACCCACTGTTGTATGTTTTTTTTTGCCGTTTTTTTATATATAATTTTGGCCCCCCTGAAGTTGAAATGATGGCGGGGAAGGAGTGAGAGGATAGAGAGGGGTGTAGGTGTAGGTGGACGGGTTGATCCGGGGGGGGGCGGACTGGACTGGACTTGTGTAAGTGCTCGTGTGTGTGTTTCCGGGTCGCGGAAAGGGAGGGAGTGAAAGGGGGAGAGGGAATGGGATGGAGAAGCACAGGCAAAAGCACATGATGGAGGGGATATGCGAGTGTGCTCGCATGTGTTGTGTGAGGCAGCAAGGGGGAGTGGAAAGCAGGACGGGTCGGAAGCTATTTTTGGGATTAGGCAGGTAGCAGGGAAGTTGTGATGGCAGCGGGATGTTGGGATTATGTGTGATTGTGATTGTGGCTGAGAGCTGGGATATGGGATATGAATGGGTGTGGTTTCGTTTCGTCTCAGTCGTGCTTTGCATACACACATCTCGCATCATGGCACGGATTGTGTAGTAGGGAAGAGGAGTACCGCGGCGACTCTCGCTACTCTACCCCGCAATCAGCTAAAAGTGATCGTCGAGATTGCGAGACAGACCGTGTACAGTGCGTGATAAGTTGGTACTCGGGGAATACCGCTGGGTGTGGTGGGAGGGGAGGTACTGTGACTGTACTGTGACTGTACTGCGCTGTACATACTATGGTAGGTAGCGTAGTGGCTGTATAGTACGTAGAGTGTCATGCACGTAAGCTTGGCTTGGCTGAAGGGCTGCTCTGTTGAGTGATATATCAATCACTTATCAGTTTAATCAACCATGCTCAACTAGTCCATCAACGGTCAAATTGACGGGATAGACAAACAGGAAGGTGAAGGCAGGTAGGAATGCAACGAGCCGTTTAATAGCAAGCCGCTACTATTGCGCCTCCGTATCTGCACCACCACCAAACGAGCCACCAGTTACCACCACACCGAACGCCGCAACCCTCCCCTCCCCAAATATCACGCACATCCGCCCCCGCCGAGACGCCGCCGAGATGATGTGAGACTCCCCCCTCGCCTTCCCACCACACACCGGCATTTCCGACCGGCCTGGGCAGCGCTAGAAATAGACACCACCATGCTCTTTTTCACACGACAGACGGAGAGGACGCACGCCGAGGTGGCTTGGGGGGGGAGGGGAGATTAGATTGGCGCACGCGGCTGCATGGGGAAGGGGAGGGGGGAG
>JPKE01002673.1:0-16673 GCA_000750995.1 Pseudogymnoascus sp. VKM F-4520 (FW-2644) | reverse complement strand
TGGTGGGGTGGAAGAGCGGGCGCGATGTCTGCCGCGTGGCAGTGGGCTGGGCGCATGGGCGCTGGGTCTCCGCGGTGGTTGGGAGGGGGGGTCGAAGAGGGTGAAGACGGAAGAGGTGGATGAGTGGGAGCGGGGACGTTTGTGGGAGCGGGCGCTGGCTTCGGGTGCTGTGCTGGGCCGCGGGTTTTCTTGTCGCTGGAGATGGACGGGTTTGAGCGCCGGAGCAAACTGTCTAGCGTGTCGGGGTGGTGGAAGGATATCCGAGCGGTTACCACCGGAGGAAACAGACCCCTGGGATTGGGGACGTCGGTTTACGAGCTTGGTCGCATCGAGTGGTGCCCCTGGCCGCTTGTTTTCTTGTCGCTGACCTTGAGGGGGCTTGGGTGCAAAGATAGGTCGGCTGTCACGGTGGGGTGGCGAGGGAGGGTCAAAGCGATCGCCGAAGGAAGAGCTGGAGGCGTGGGATTGAGGGCGTTTGTTCGTTCGGGTGCCGGCTTCGGGTGCTGTGCTGGGCCGTGCGTTTTCTTGTCGGTGGCGTTGGGGAGGTTTTAGTTCCGGGACAGGCTGTCTAGCGGGGCGGACATGTGAGGGTGGATCTAGGGGGTCTCCGACGGAGGACGCAGACGCCTGAGATTTTGGGGGTGGTTTGTGTCGCGTGCTGGCATCGAGTGCTGTCCCCGCGCGCCTGTTCTCCTGCTTCTGTATGTGGGCGGGCTTGGGTTCTGGGACGGGCCGTGTAGCGTGGTGGGGTGGTGAGGGTGGATCCAAGGCGTCGCCAACGGCGGACGCGGACGCGTGAGATTTCGGGGGTTGCTTGTGGCGGGTGCTGGCATCAAGTGATGTCTCTGGCCGCCAGATCTCCTGTCGGTTGCCATCCTCGGCTTGGGTCGGGCTGCTTCGTTCGCGGGTGTCTTCTTCAGCTGGAACGGGAGCTGAAGAAGTATCCGCGGTTTCCTGCCCGTAGCCATGATCAGGTTTGCTCGACTTTCTTCGTTCGCTTTTGTCTTTTCTGGCCGGAATGGGAGCTTCAGAGGCTCCCGTGGTGGTTTCCTGCCCGAGCTCGGTTTCGGCCGGTTTGCGGCGTTCGCTGGTGTCTTCTTCGGCTGCCACTGGGGCTGCTGAAGCGCACGTTAGTGAACCGAGCCAAGACAAGGCGAGGGAGGTTGCCTGAATTGTCCCTGAACCCAATATATGGATTGTTCTGGGCCAAGGCTAGGCGCGGAGGTCGCGATCCGTAGATCGGATTGTCCGTTAACGATGATGGTTCTGGAGGGTTGACTTACTCGGTGTGAGGGCTGCATTGAGGCGCTGGACTGTATCGGACTGGAGCCTGATGTCGTCTTTGTTCTTGTTTAGCCTGATCTGTTGGAATAGTTGTATCTCAGCTCGATCGAGAGTCGGATCGGTTTCCTGCGGTGGTGCGTTCTTGCGCAGCTTTTTAATAAAACGAACATGGCATCTCAGGACGTCATTGGTAGCTTCTTCTGCAATCATTTTATGCAGTTTCGCGACAGCATCCATGGCGGCCGTCGTCTCGAAGCCATTATAATCGTCGTCATGCCCTGTCCTTCTTCTCTTCTCCTCCATTCTGAACTTCTTCAGGTTTTGTAGTGTGATCGGCGTTGGTGGTGGTGGCTCGCGTTTAAAACGATACTTTTTGGAAGCAGGGCGGTAGGTGGAATGGGCTATTTTGTTATTTGTGAAGGTTTTCGTAGACTGGTGTGCCAAGTGTCCGCGAGGCTTGTGGGGATCCTTCTGTCAGTTGCTGTTAATTCACCTCAACGTCACTCAGGCATTGGGTTCTGTACCTTTCTGGCAGAGAATCTCACCCCTCGAGGTCTCCTTGCCGCTACCCGCGATACCTTATTCGGTGTAGTCGACGAGGAACGAACTGAGGACAGCCTCACGTACCTTATACCAGCTGCCGCTGCCTTTGCTTTTCGCAACACATCCTCACGGTGTAATTTCTGCCATTTCTGTCCTTTAAATTCCTTCAGGTGTTTCTGCCGCTTCTCGATTTGCTCTCGCTCCCAGGCTGACACCCTGCGAACTGGTACGCATTTTCGGTCATACTTCTTTTTCAGAGGATGCTCCAGACGCATGGTTCTTCTAGGTTCAGTTTGAGTTTGGCTAGTGACCAGTTCACAGTATCCACAGAATGCTTCAACAGGAAGGCACGATCGAGCCGTACCTGCCGTTCTTATATACCACATTACAATCAAAGGAGAGGTTATCGCCATAGAGCCATTGTCATAGGTCTTATCTATTTCTTTACTCGAAGTTATTCTATCATATTCACTTTCTCCTTTCGGTCATCTTCATCAAGATACTACCTTGATTTCATTGTTATTCAACCACACTGTCGTTGGAGAGTCTTAACATAGACGACGGCCAGACGAAGCTTTCTACCAATAGAAACAGGTGACAGGAGATACGGCACTAACGATGTCTATTTCCTGATATGCTATCCTCTAGTTGAAACCCTAATTGATCAAGTAGGTGCAACCGTGGTAAGGCTAGCCATTTATCTTATGATTCCTGCCAGTCGTTTTGAAAATGTCCAGGGATATTATGGACCGCCGCCCTCCCTTTTCGCCCTTCCTCTTTCTCACACATCACCTCGAAAGCTTTTTTTTGGATAAAACTACCAATAGTATTCTTCACCAATCTATATACGAAGCTCTAAGAGCATTACAACTGCTATTCGGCTGCTATTGTTCAAACTCTAGTATTTAACCAATCTTATTTGAAGTCGGTGTTCTCATCCTCCCACCCGGATCAGTTTTCAAGCAGCGTCTAACGACAAAAACAGGAAACTTGAAAGGCCCAAAGAAGTTTGAACTTCTCCGAGTTATCTCAGCCATCCCTCGTTCGAATAAACCGACACATTATCATCAACATGCCAGCCCGCAAGGCATCCAATAAACTCGCTCGCAAGTCCGGCGGTATTCGCAAATCAGCCAGCCCCAAGCGCACCGCGGTGTCTCTCCGTCATCACACTGTCCTCCAAACTGGCAGCAACAACAACAACAACAACAACAACAACAACAACACAGGCCCGACAACCGAGCATCCCGTCGAAGGCACCCACCGGATCCGAAGCGGCGCAATCTCTCCGCCCACCACCCCGGACCAGGCGACCGCCACTCCTGTTTTTCACCCTGAGATCGTCACCTGCGTCCGGCGCCGGGTGAACCTCCCGGGTTGGGGCGTGAATGGGTGGAAACTGTTTACCACGAAGCATATCCTCCGAGTTGTGGAGGTAAAGTCGGAGGCTGAGGCAGTGGCTGCACGGCTGGCGGCTGCATTGGAGTCAGAGAGGTCATACTTTAGCTCTGCTCCCGCAAAGCCTGATGTTGCTTCCTCGCGACCCGTCTCACTGCGGACCCCTGGATGCCGTTTTAACCATCGCGAGCACGTTGCCATGAAGACGCTTTAATTTCCCGGCCCTTATTCGCGTCACATCCCAAGCTATGTTAGTTGAAGTTCGAGTCTGGTCGCGGCTAGATTGAGTGAGGGAATATGTACCAATGGGTCTGACGGTAGGAGATTGTGGGTTATGGGTGCGAATTGATGGCATGGTGGAATCGGAGTTTGACTAGTAAATTTGTAGTACAGTGTCTGAGATAAAGAGGTGGAGATGAGACACTGGGTAGAATGGTACATTGTTATAGATTTTATCCTACCGCTTCCTTTATATGAGATAGTAGACTGAAATATGCTCTTGAGAAGGTCTTAGTAAGTGCATGCATTTTTAGGTCAGAAAACTCACAGAAGTTTCAATATTGACATATTACTTGTACATTTACGGAGTCTCCAGCACAGCGGCTTCTAAAATGGCAAACTCGTCCCTCGCAGAATCTAGGCTCGCCAATGCATTCAAAGGAATCGTGAGGATAGGATCAGTGTGCCCAATATCAACATTAAACAGGATAGGAAAGTCTGTGCCGTGACACTGGTCCAAGATCATCTGCTTGAGCTCCGTCTTCTGCTCCTCGTCGTATTTGAAAGGTCTACCGACGACCAATCCACTGATTTGCTCGAAAATTCCTAAGTTGACGAGATCAGCCATCAGTGAGCGGGTCTGCTCGTACGGCAAGGGGCCGTTGGGGGTCTCTCCCTCGGGATTCTCGAGGATGAGAATCCGACCTTGGTAAGACGGGAGATACTTTGTCCCCGCAAGCTGCAGAATAGAAGGAAGGCACCCGCCCATGAGGCGGCCTGTAGCTTGCCCTGGTCGGAGCCATTCCCAACCTGTGGATGGGGTCCTAGGATCCCAAGTTAGCTAAACACTAATGGAATGACATGACGAAAGACAGTGACTTAATGCTGACGTTATACATACAAAAGTCTGTGCCGCAGCGCATCGTCTCCATTTCCCCAGTCACGATACTCCTCTATCCACTCAGTCGAGCGGGGCAGAGCACCAATTGGCTCCCCTACACTCTGAAGCACCTTCAAAAAGTGGCTTAGTGTAAAATCGAGTGGTTTAGGGTATTCCCCAAACTGGGTGATGGCGGCAGGGCCATAGAACGTCTGCAGTCCGGTCTGGGTAAAGATGGCATGGTGGAGAAGCGTGATGTCTGAATAACCGCAGAAAATCTTTGGGTTTTTTTTAATAAGGTCATAGTCCAGATGCGGGAGGAGCTCATTGGCAGAAAGACCACCGATGGTGCAGATGATAGCTTTGACCTCCGGGTCTCGGAATGCGGAATGGATTTCGCTGCAGCGGAAGAGAACTGTCTCATGGAAGGTCAAGGGTCCTGGGTCGGAGAAGAATACCTTGATGCCGTATCCTAGACTTTCTAGGAATGTCTTTGCGCGAGAAACCCGCGAGGGGAAGACGTGGTTTAGCCGGCTGGAGGGTGATACAAATGCGATTATATCTCGTGGCTTTAGGGCTTGGGGTAATAATCTAATGGCATTGCGAGCGGCCATTCCTAATTTAAAGGAAGGCCTTGGATTCTGTAGTGGCTGATGATAATTAGAGATCACCGGGGTCAAAAAAGAAGAAGCAGCGAGTCTTGATTTCAGAAGTTAGCCATCACTCCAACCCTCTGGGCTCTACACCAATTAGCTGTCTGTTCAGCACGTGATCAGCAACCACGTCCCGCCAATTTCATCAGCAGCAACCCCAGGAAGTCGTCACGCTGTCACGCTGAGTTTAACACGCCCCAATCGGGGGACGCGCCCGGGGGACGCGCATGTGAGCCTATCACCCTTCTCAATCTCAATCACTTGTCTCTGTTCTCTCTTATAAGGTTGTAAATGACCAAGAGGTATTTTATTGCCTTGTTATCTCTCGCCACTTTGTACCCTTCGCATTCCCTTCAACTCTTCTTGACATTACTCTAGCACCTCGCCTCTTAGACTACATAGAAATACAGCATACAACTGGAATCACCTATTGCCTATCCTCTTCTTATGAAAGGTGGAGAACTCAACATGGCTCCTTCAAAGTCAAAGTGCGTTATGTATTTAACTGGGTGGGTATGAAGAACTTCCCATCTGCCTACTACACCTCTAAGTTAATCACGTTTAGACAGCATAACATCGTCCCTGACGCGTCTCTCGTATCAGAGATAACGCATGTTGCGCTGGCTTTCATGACTCCCGCCGTCTTCAACCAGCCGGATCCCGCTGCAGCCTCGTTCCCATTCTTTACCTCGGTAGATGCCATCCGCTTGAAGTTTGCTGCGAACACTAAAGTCATGATCGCTATTGGGGGGTGGGGTGACACGGAGGGCTTTACTGTTGGTGCTGCGACATATGCGAGCCGCAAGCTATTTGCGCAAAATATCAAGCAGATGGTTGCGAGCACTGGCGCAGATGGTAAGACTATATTCTTCTCCACGCTAGCCAGCCTTTCTAATAGCATTATAGGCGTTGATATCGACTGGGAATATCCGGGGTGAGTTGCATAGGGATCGTGGGCGGCACAGAGCTGAATTTTATCATAGTGGCAATGGTGAAGACTGGAAGCAGGTCCCTAACACAGAAAAGGCCTGGGAAGTTAATGCTTATCCCCAACTACTGTCAGATATCCGTTCGGCCCTTGGCCCGGACAAGCTCATCTCGGCCGCCGTTCCTGGTCTTGCACGAGACATGATCGCCTTTTCCAAGGACAATCTTCCGAAGATTAGCGAGTCTTTAGACTTCTTTAACATTATGACTTATGATCTTATGAACAGAAGAGACGATGTCACAAAGCATCATACTGGCCTGGAGATATCACTTGAGTCTATCGAAACTTATTTAACTAATGGAATACCCCCACACAAGGCACTGCTCGGCTTTGCCTTTTACATCAAGTGGTTTAAGGTCGTTCCCGGACAGTGTTGCAAGGACAGCGCGATTGGTTTGAAGACCGTTCTGATGGAAGACCCCATTACAGGCGCCGATCTAGGGCAGTCCGGTGCTTTTGCGTGGTGCGACGAGGTTCCTGTCTCGCTCGTCCCATCGTTCAATAGAGCCATGGAGCAGGGTCGCTATGACGACCAGCACAAAGGACATTATTTCCTGGACGAGACGGAGAACATCTTCTGGTCTTGGGATACGCCACAGGCCCTGCGGAAGAAGTTCCCGGCTATTATGCAGAGGATGAAATTAGGTGGTGTGTTTGCGTGGGGGCTGGGTGAGGATGCGCCAGAGTGGAAACATCTGAAGTCCCTAACGGCTGGCTTCGGAGAGGTGCGAGGTGGACATTAGGGAGTGTGATCGGTTTTACAAGAAGACAGAATATATGCGTCAACTAGAAGATTAGTCTCGATATATGCGTTAATGTGGTAGCATCTATAAAATGGGGAGCTTTTATAATAAGAGGGCGCCACTTCCTAAGGTATAAAGAGCAGAGTGCGGCAACGGAGGTCGGTGGGAGGATCGCATTAGAATTCATTAAGTTCGATGGTAAAATTGTTTGAGAAAGCATTTAGCTAATATGAGACCCTTCCATTTTCCAGGAATTATATGTCTGAGTGCGTTCTAAAGTATCAGGGTGGCCTGCACCTAGTTTCCTTGTTGACATTGAGATACATATAGATATCAGGCCTAGAGCTTCTGCATCGGAATCCAGACATTTCCATGTATGGGCAAGACAAGCCATGCTACTTAGCGTATCAGGATGGTCTGCTCCGAGTTTCTTCTCGCGAGCCTTCATTACTTGCAGGTGTAGATCTTCAGCTTCATCCCATCGGCCTTGATTCCAAAGAATTCCTGCTAGGCTAGCTATGCTACTTAGAGTAGCAGGATGGTCTGCCCCAAGTTTCCTCTTGCGAGCCTCCATTACTTGCAATTCTAGCTCTTCAGCTGCGTCCCATTGGCCTTGATTCCAAAGCGTTGCCGCCAGGTTTCCTATGCTAGTTAGTGTATCAGGATGGTCTGCTCCGAGTATCCTCTTGCGCGTCTGCATCACTTGCACCCCTAGCTCTTCAGCCGCGTCCCATCGGTCTAGACTCCCGTACGTTAACGCTAGGTTTCCCATGATTATTAGCGTAGAAGGATGGTCTGCTCCGAGTTTCCTCTTGGAAGTCTCCATCACTTGCACCTCTAGCTCTTTAGCT
Organism: Pseudogymnoascus sp. VKM F-4520 (FW-2644); assembly: GCA_000750995.1. Lineage (NCBI taxonomy): Eukaryota > Fungi > Ascomycota > Leotiomycetes > Thelebolales > Thelebolaceae > Pseudogymnoascus > Pseudogymnoascus sp. VKM F-4520 (FW-2644). Next base: position 9,114 of record JPKE01002673.1, on the reverse strand, counting down.
GCGTCCCTTCGGCCTTGATTCCAAAGCGTTGACGCTAGGTTGCCCATGATTTTTAGCGTATCAGGATGGTCTGCTCCGAGTTTCCTCTTGCGAGTCTCCATCACTTGCACCTCTAGCTCCGCAGCTGCGTCCCATTGGCCCCTTAGATCGTACGCCAGGGCTACCATTTCCATACTATCAAGCGTATCATTGTGCTCTTGACCAAGAATCCTCTTTCTAATTTTCGCTGCCTGAAGCGACATCTTCTCTGCCTCTATCCCATTTCCTATTCTCCATGCATACCAAGCTGCCTTATATAGTATTGAAGCCCAGTCTATTAGCGAGTCTTGATCCACTGGCTGCTGTGCTGCTGCTGATTGCGCGTGCGGGAAAAGCGCCTGACAACCTACCCAATTCTCGTACTCTCCCGTTGGAAAGTCTGCATTAAGATTCCTGATAAATTGCCGTTTCCACCTCTCCTGCTGCCCGTGATCTTCAAGCCATTTTCGCGTGGCTAGCTGCACTAGACTGTGCATTTCGAAAGTTGTACCGTCTAAATTGATGGAGATGAACGAGTAATTTCGCAGGGTCAAGACATCGTCTTCAAACCCATTACTCAAGCTAGACTGTGAGGTTCCATCTACATTGTCATTACTATAACTAGCACCTCCATGAACAAATCTGCCAAACCTAACTCTAAACCCCTTCTGGTCTTGCTTCGAGTTTCTCTGTTCGCTTCGACTTTGAAGTAGAGCCTCCGGAATTCCCTGCCTGTCAAAAAAGCTCATGAGCGACAGCAAATCAGAAGCTGATGGTCTGATCTCACGGATATGGTTGAATGATATTTGCCATGTAGTCATGATGGAGTTTTTCGCCTCCCGGTCTCGACGGAGCTGTGCGCCTTCGTAGTTGAGCAGACTCGTTCTCTTGCGATCGCTCTTCCGAAATTCCTGAAGGTACTCTTGCACGGAATAACGCGGCGCTCTTTGGTAGACGTATGTAGCTGCCTGAACGATGGCAAGCGGCATAAACTCGAGTTCCGCCGCGAGCTCGGCGGTGTCATCACAGCTGGTATGCCCTCCCAGCTTGTTCTCAAAAAGTGTTAACGCATCTCCCTTACTCATTGGTCCGACTACGATGGTGTCGCGTTGTTCAACTAGCTTAAGCGCTGTATTTCTGCTTCGTGTTGTTATGAGAATAGATCCGTTTGGGCAATGTGGAAGGTATGACACAAGTGGTTGTAAGCTCCCGCTATCTATGCCGTTCGTTTGCCCACCCTGAAGGGTGCTTTGATCCTTGACGAGGAAGCTAGCATCATCTACATTGTCAAGTATAAGAACCCACTTTCCCTTTCTGTCGTCGCGCAGCCAGTCGTGCACGAGCTGGAAAATATTGGCTTCTGGATTCTGCCGCCCGAAGATCTTGACGCAGTTTGCAATATCTCGAAAACTCTGCTCAAACCGGGCAGCATTGCTTGCGTGGACCCAGAAAACCCACGTTTTCGGCGATCGTTCTTGGGTTCGGTACGCGTATTCAATGGCGAGTTGCGACTTGCTTTACAACGATTAGCCATCTGCATTAATGGTAGCGTTTGTGCTTACCCGACTCCCCCTAGGCCAACGAGCGCGGTCCGAGACCCTAAGACAGCGCATTTCTGGTCGATCTGATCAAATATTACTCCTCGCTTGACAAAGTCCGGGTCGCGACTAAAGGGTATAACGGCCAAAGGGTTCGGTGGGGTTTCTAGTCTCTCTAGGGCGAGGCCTTTCGTTAGTGGTGGCCTACTTAGAAGACCCATTGCAACTCACCAGGAGGCGCACAAATATTGAAAGTAGGATTGGTCGAGTTGCCTAATTCATATTTGTTAGATCTAGATATGGTCTCAGATCATACTATTTCATACTTCCAAAATGCGCGTCACCCTTGATCTCATTGTGATAGAGATCCCCAGTTCCATTACGCCGGGCTCCTCTAATAGTGTTAGCATTGTTGTTACTACTACCTTGATAGTTTTGGGTGCCCCCCCTTGTCTCACCCTGGAGAGACGAGGGCATTTCGTTCATCTCCTTAATCGCCTCCTGTATCTCCTTTAGCTGGGCATTGGTAGCGGTTCCCATCAGCCTCTCATATACAAGCACTTGGATGTCCTTCAATATCTCTTCCATCAAACACTCTACTTTATACTCTTTCCCTAGCGTACTAAGGGCTTTCTTATATCGATTGTACCACTTGTCGTCATCCTTCCGAATAACCTTCTGGAATATTTTCTGAAGGTTCTTAGCCTTTGCCTTGCATGACTCCAGAATAGGTTCCAGTGCCTCCTGCGTTGTCTTGTCGACTATCAGTGCCCTCTCTCTAGCTCTGTTGAGGATTCCGATCACTAGCACCAGTCGTGCGTGCACCTGGCGAAATGTCTCAGGCTGACCTTTCACGTCTTTAGCGGCATCATATATTGTTTTAGTTGCCTCAATGATCGAGATCACGCCTGAAATGAGGCCAACAACGGCAGCCCCGGCGCTAGACATAGCAATCAATAACGATTTCAGTAGGCGTATCTAGGCCGTTAATATACTACAATTACTTATTAGTATTTGAAAGCGTCGCTAAAGTTGGCTTTTGGATTTACGTACCCACCTAGACGTGGCTGCCGGATCAAATTGTGGGTTCGTATAGTGTGGCTAAGTGCCTAGAGCATTTGCAAAAGAGTTAGGCTTGAAAAACTCGTTGTTGCAAGCCAGGTTGCAGGCTGCTGTCTTTAAGTGTTTTCCGTACGAGTCCATAATTAGGGGCAGCAGGGGTGCCACTAGCTGCATTCCTGCATTGCCATCGGCGCAGCGACTGGTCTGAAAGTTGCAATGCTGGTCCAAAGGCTGGCGATACGCCCGTATCGTGTGGCTAGCTAAATCGCGATGCTGCCCAACCAGGAAGCACAACGTTCTACAAGTCGCGCGAAGGAAGAGCATAATTTATGAATTCCAGGCATTCCCAAGATCTGCGGTAAGAACTGAACAACACCTGGGACTAACAAATAACTTTATTGATTTGTTAACCTGGCGCATATCCATATGCCTTCTGGCCACAGGCTTGGGCGAAACTTTCGGTATGTAAATAATCCTGTAGAGCGTAAGATCTGATTAGAGGTACCAATAGGCGCGCCAACATAGAATGAACTTGCGCCACATGGCAGCCCCAAGGCTGGCGATAACTTCTCATTAGTCCTGAAGGACTCAGAGGCTTGGTCAAAGATGGTTATAGGTTTCGGTGATACTATCTTGTATAAATCTTCCTTTTAATTACACATATTAACGTGATTCTTGCTCAAAGGTTCAGGAAGCAATTCCCGTGCCTGCCCCGCCAATCCCGCCATCCACGCCAAGACCGCAGCCTTGCCGGCTGACGCTAGCGGACCCCAAGCTTGACGTCGTCAGGCCGCGAATACGGTCCCTTCAATCCACCGCTCCGCTCGACCAAGCTCGCATCGCAACCTTCATCTTCATGCCACGCATCCAATCGGTATAAACCCGCTCTCACCATCTGTGCTCGCCGCTCTCTCACCATCTCGGCAGCGCCAACATATCTCACGGTGAGCTTACTCTACACCAAACCCGCCGCAATGGCGTACTTCTTCAGCACGCCTGTCGATATCGACGTCGTGCTCGAGGACACGAGTGATCGGCAGATGGTGGATGTTAAACTGGATAAGAACCGCAGGGAGAAGGCGCCACTGTATAAGGATGAGGAGAGCGTGAGGGGCGCGGTGACGGTGAGGCCGAAAGATGGGAAGAGGTTGGAGCATACGGGCATCAAGGTGCAGTTTATAGGGACGATTGGTAGGTTCTTGCTCTCTTTCTCTCTTTCAGTGATCTATAGGTGTGCTAGGATGGGCCATCCGCGTGAAAGATGCGCACCTAAAAGCAGCCTATATTCAAGGAATAAATGGATTAAACACACAGCTAACCGCTCCCCCACAGAGATGTTCTTCGACCGCGGCAACCACTACGAATTCCTCTCCCTCGGGCAAGAGCTCGCCGCTCCCGGCGACCTTCAGCACCCCCAAACCTTTCCCTTCAACTTCAAGAACGTCGAGAAGCAGTACGAATCTTACAACGGAATCAACGTCAAGCTGCGCTACTTCGTACGCGTCACCGTCTCGCGCCGCATGGCGGATGTCATCCGCGAGAAGGACATCTGGGTCTACTCTTACAAAGTCCCTCCGGAGACGCAGAGCAGCATCAAGATGGATGTCGGCATTGAGGATTGCCTGCACATCGAGTTCGAGTACAGTAAGAGCAAGTACCATCTCAAGGATGTGATTGTGGGGAGGATTTACTTTTTGCTGGTGAGATTGAAGATTAAGCATATGGAGCTGAGTATTATTCGGAGGGAAACGACGGGGACGGCGCCGAACCAGTATAATGAGAGTGAGACGCTGGTGAGGTTTGAGATTATGGATGGGAGTCCGTCGAGAGGTATGTTTTTATCACCCTGTCATTTTCTACCCTTCAATTCTTTCATCCTCCCCCCTGCTTTCCTATTCGTATAGCCTGAGCACCTACTAACCGACGCAGGCGAAACAATCCCTATCCGCCTCTTCCTCGGCGGCTTCGACCTAACCCCCACCTTCCGCGAAGTCAACAAGAAATACTCCACCCGCTACTACCTCAGCCTAGTCCTCATCGACGAAGGTACATCCCACTTTCCCCCTTTCTCTCTTTTCAATCCCCTTCCCCCCCAGAAAAATCCAACTAACAAATCATCAGACGCCCGCCGCTACTTCAAACAATCCGAAATCGTCCTCTACCGCCAAAACCCCGAGATCGCAGATGCCCAGCCGCAGAATACACAGATTATCGGGGCGCCACCGCCGGAACGCGCACAATAGGGTGTTGAGAGCGCAAGGAGAGTTGGTTTGAATTTGTAGGGGCTGCGGGAGGCGCAAGAGAGGAGATGGTGTCTTTTGGTGGCGGGGTGAGGCGGGGTTATGAGAGTAGGGGTGGGGTGGAATGGGGGTGTATATAGTATCGTGAAGAGTATGTAGCGGGGAGTTAATGCATTGTTAAACAGTAAATTTTCGCATGGGTTTCATCTGCTCGTGCGGCTCAAGGGTATGGGTTGCTCAGAATCGATACCTGCAACCGGCCTCCTCCTTTCCATTCGATTTGTGAGTACCTACGCCCGCCCATAACATGAACCTTCCACCTCCCTGGTGATCTCGTACATATTCAATCGCACATATCACTTGCACCGACACCCATTTTTAGATTTAACTTTTCGTTTCATTTCCCTTCGTTGCCTACTCAATCTTGGACAAGGCCAAGAAAGATAACGTCTGTGGTATCCCTTCCCCCCCGCCACCCTCCTAAACTCACTTTTTCAAAACATCATTTCAAATCCTTCTCCCTTTCATCAACAGGCGTGGACTGCATAATCATTACCCCCCTTTTCCTTTCCTTTTCCTTTTCCATTTCCATTTCCCCATCCCTCGTCTCTTTTTCCATTCCGTTCCCTCTCCCAGGCCGTCCATCCATATCCTATCCCAATCCCTTTTAAAATCCTCCCATCCATCCCATTTTAAACACCCAAAGGGCGTTGTCTAAGATAATAAGAACATGCGAAGAAAAAAAAATTCTCGACCAAGGTCATTATTGCTTTATGTTCCAACCGACACCAACGCAAAAAAAAAATCGCACACGGGGAAACATCCAATAGATAGATGGGCTGGCCATTATGTCGTGAATAGTGCAGTGCAGGGCGTTTTCGCTAACTTTTGGCTGATTGGAGATGCACGTCAAGGTACTCGCTCAATTATGGTAGTGAAGTGTGGTAGTAGTGGTAGTTGGTGGTGGTGGCGTTGTGAGATCAAAAATTACGAGGTCAGGTCATGGCCCAGTTAGATTGGGCTGCAAGTGATTGCTGTGAAGCCTAGTATTGTTAGGACACTGCTTCATCGACTTGAGGGGAGAAAGGTAGGTGTATATCATACCATCATCGACCCGCCATCAATATCCATATCCATACCCATCGCCATCTGTCTCTCCTCCTCATTAAAATCCATCTCCGTCGAGTTCCCCGTTCCCGGCGGCACACTCGGGCTTGGACTCAGCAACTGACTCCCCACCTCACTCGTATCATCCACCCCCTTCTTCCCCCCTAACGCCTTCCGCGCCCCAACCTCACTCAGGCCATCCTTCCTAACATGAATCTTGAGATGCCGTCTCAGCTGATCGCGCCGCCGGAAACTCTTCCCGCACACCCCGCAACGACACTCCTCCTCCGGCTCATGGATCTTCTTGTGCTTACTCAGATTACTGCTCTCCGCGAACCGCCGTCCGCAGCCGGGGAAATCGCACAGCAGCGGCTTTTCCCGCGTATGCTTGGTGCGCGTATGCATCGTCAGCTGGCTCGCCTGCGCGGCCTCATAATCGCACCCGGGCTCCTTGCACTTAAACGGCTTATCGCCCGTGTGTGTGCGCATGTGGCTCTCGAGGGTCTGGGATGTGCTGAACTCATGGTGGCATTCAGGGCACTTGCACGCTTTGTGTCCGGTATGCGATTGCATGTGTCTATCGAGTTTTGAGCGCTGCGCGAAGCCCGCGCGGTCGGCGGGGAGGGAGAGACGGCTGCAGCCGGACCAGCGGCAGACGAAGCCGAGGGATTTGGAGAGGGGTGCGGTGTGCACGGATTGGATGTGTGATTGCAGCGCGGCTTTGGTGGCGAAGGTTTTGCTGCACGGTGCAGAGGTGGGTGTGTCGTGCCATTGGCAGACAGGGACGGGGAAGTTAGGGTCGGGTTGGGAGGCGGGGGTTAGGAGGGCGTTGTCGGAAGGTGGGTGAGGCGACGAGTAGGTGGAGGCGGATGAGGGCGTTGGTTCGGTGGAGAACGCGAAGGGGTCTTGCGAGGAGGATGATCGGGAGGATAGATCGCGCAGTGACATGGCGTATTGGAGGGTGGAGTTCTGGAATGAAGGCGGACCCATATTATGGTAGGTCTCGTGACTTTGGCAGAAATTGCTGTTGTTGTTGATATATTGGCACATACCACTGTCCTGCGGCGATGCTCCCATCATTCCTCCATTGTTATATGAAGGCATATAGGCGTTGGTAAACATGCATGCGCCAAAGTGGGGTGGATGAGTGGCACTTGTGTACCCGTTCGCAAGCGCAGCGCAAAAGTCGTAGTTTTGCGCGCCGTTGTAAAACTGCCCACTCGACATTGGCGGAGGCTTCATTGCCGCCAGACTCGCAGCCGCGGACACAATATCCATCTCCAGGCTCCCAGCGCATTTTGTGCTCCCGCTATGACAGACATCTGGGTCGGGGCAGGCATCAATGGGCAAGCAGTAAGGGTCGGTGCATTCGACGAGATCTTCAGCACAGTCGGGTTCGTGGCACTCCTGGACGTGGCACTCTGGGCTGTCGCATTTCTCCTCGTATATGACTGTGGACTTGCTGCTGTGGCCGCCAAAGTAGTGATCGTGATCGTGATGCGACTGGTGGAAAGAATCTTCGGTCGTGGGATGGGGAGACGGCGCTTCGGTATTTGTGGCTTGGGTATATGCATTCGACGAGCTATCCCATGGCAACGCGTTCGCCCAGACATCTGCCGCGTCGATCGATCCATCCTGCGAGAACATCATGTCCATATTTCCTCCCGACGACGGGTTGTAGGCGCGGTTGTCGTTCATTATCTCGAGCTGCCTGGAGAGTCATTAGCGGTCTGTAACCCCCACGAGCGACACGACACGCGACAGAGCAGCTGGCGACAATATAAAAAATGCATGATGAATGCTTACCCAAGCAGCGCCTGGAACGGAGTTGCTCCCATTCGCAGTTCCCAACGTAGCTGGGACGAGTTTCGAGGTGGAAATCAAAGGTCGAGGCCAAACCCATCAAGGTTACTATCGGAAGCGGTGGGATAACGCAGATAGCGCACACGGAGTTGAGGGTGTAGAGTCTAAAATGAGAAATATATCAAAAGACAAGAAGGCCGAGATGGTCTTTCCGCGTGAATATGATTAAATCGAGAGATCTTCAAGGTGCAGGGAAAGAACAAACAGCAAGATACGCTCGGGAAGTGTGGTGGTGAGAAGTTTCGCGCGGGGGACCATCGAGAAAGGTCTTCATTCACGATTTTTCCCAGTGGCCCCAACCCACAAGGTTACTTAGTGCAGCACAGTCCAAATCAGAGCCGTTAATGACGAAACGGGAAGTGGAAGCGAGCGCCGGCTTTACCGGAAGGGGTGTAGCGGATTGGAAAATTACCTTGAAGGTTGACGCTGGGGGGTAAAGACAACCAATCAGAGAATTTTAAATAAAAAATCGGGCGTGATTAGATAATAGATAGAGGTGAAAGCCCCAGGTAAGCCTGAAAACCCCAAGGTGACCGGAAGTCGCGGTACGTACCCTACCGTACAGTTACCGAGCGTATAGAGGGTAGAGAGGGTATAGAGGGGTCCGGAGGGTAGGAGGAAGACCCTATAGCAGCTACGATAATAGTAAGTTACAGTTACTACTATAATATTTTATTTATTTACTATATTCTTTATATCCATTATATCTCACCATCATCAAGCTTATATTCCCAATCAAATCACCCGTTTCTAAATCCCTTAGCCGCCATTATTCCCCCCATCTGCCGGCCAAGCCTGGATAATTTGGTTCATAGCTCCTCTCCTCTTGCCCGGGCCGGAAAAACCGCCAGGAGCTCCTCCGTCCAACCTCCACGCCCCCCCCAAGACTCTAAGCCTCACCATGCCCCACTGCACTGCACACGACTGCCACAGCAATTATCACCATCACCTCTCCAGCAAACAGCACGCAAATACACAGCGTACAGAGAGTTAATTGCCCTCATCCATCCACTCGCAAACCCCCAACCCGCAAGCGAAACCAGGCACCCGCAATCTCCCCTCCGCTCCCCACCACGCCACCTTGCATCACTCATCCTCGTCCACCCTTCCTTCTTTCCTTCCTCCCTTCCTTCCTCTCTCTCGCACGACTTCCACCTCCCAACACCACCAAAAATGGGCAATCTCTGCGGCTCCGAATCAAAACCCGACGCCTTCTCCACCCCCGGCCGCACCCTCTCCTCCGCACCCCCCCAAAACGCAACCTCCAAGCCCCCCACCACGATCTC
>JPKE01002672.1:0-37576 GCA_000750995.1 Pseudogymnoascus sp. VKM F-4520 (FW-2644) | reverse complement strand
CCCCACCACGATCTCCGGTCCGCCACGGCGACTGGGTGGAAGCGCGGGGGGTGGGGGAGGGGATGCGAGACGGGATGCTGCGGCTGCTGCTGAGGTATGAATATGAAGCCCCCTTCTTGATCTAGATGTGTGGTGTGAGTAGTGGGGGAATATGGGGAATGCAGGCTAATGGTGAACAGGCGCGTGCAAAAGCAGCGGCGAAACCGACGGGGAAACTGGGTAAGCAGTTGAATGCGCAGAAGCTGCAGGGGAGGACGGATACGCTGCAGGAGGCTAGTAGGCAGGAGGTGGCGAGAAGGGATGCAGATGCTGCGGCAGCGGTGAGGAGTTATAATTGAGTGAGGGATGTTGGGACGAGGTGGATGTGATGGTGATGGTGATGGTGATATGCGGGAGCTGAATGGGCTGAGGCAGACACCTGGAGGGGGAGGCCGAAGTGATGGATAGACGATGCGATGGCGATGATGGCGATGGTGATGATTGATGATGAGGGATTGGAGTAGGGCGTTTTGCATTTATCATTTCCAGCGTTGGTTTTGCTCGAACATAAGATGGCTTCGGGTTATCGTGCAGTTACAGCAGATACCGAGAGCAAAGATGATACATATTTTTATTCTTTCTTTTGGTTCACACGCTGGATTAAAAAGATGGAGTGAAAATGAGGCCATGTCGACTGTAAACACAAAGTTTAATACGACCATGCTGTGGTCCTGCCACAGCATACAGTAAAATATCCTAACACACTTCCTTGCTCATCATTACATCAATAACTCACATGCCCAATCCCCAATAACAAATGCGGAGACAAAGTCCGTGTAGCGACTATATCCAAGAGCTCCATCGATCTTCAAGCCAAAAAATCCCAAACTCCAAACTCCCACCCCCGATTAAATCCCCTAGCTCCAACCTCTTCACACACCATCCCTACTCCTTCCCCTTCCCACCCTCCTCTCTCCCACCACCCCTCCCCCTACAAACCCTCTCCACCCTCTCCGCAATAATCGGAAACACATCCCTCTCCGCCCTCGTCCCCATCCAACAATCCAAATGCCCATACCCCTCTATCACAACCCTGTCATAATCATCTCCCCCAAACATATCCCTCAGCGTCTCATACGTCGTCAACGTGCTCTCAGGCTGCAGCACGTGGTTATCCGCGCCGCTGAACAAAAAGATCGGTAGCCCCTTCAGGCGCCGCAGATTCGTGGGCGTTGTCAGCTTCTGCGCTAAGGGGAAGTTGGTCGTTACGTGCCCGTGCTCGCCCATGGACATGAGCAGGTGCTCGAGGGACATGTTGACGCCGCCGAAGAAGCGGTGGGTTTGGGCGTGCGTGGCGACGTTGAGGTTGGCGTGGTTCCAGCATCTGTGGGGAGCGCGGGTTAGCGCGGTTACGCAAGGGGAAGAAGGGATAAGGGGGCAGGGAAACTCACCTTCCAAAGACAAAAGAAGTCCGATGGCACGCGACATTATTACACATCTCCCTCGGCTCCACCGGATAAAACCTCAACAACTGATCAATCGTCCTCTGCACCAACGTATCATCCTCGCTACTCGCGCAACTAAACCAGTTCCCGCCCAGCAACCGATACGCCCTCGTCAGATCAAACGGCATCATCACCTTGGCCATATTAATCCGCGCCCACTGCGGATTCATAAACACCTGCGAGCACGCCAGTCCCTTGATCCACTCCACCGGGATCGTCCCATCCAGCATCCCCGACGCAAGCGCCACAGAGCCCATGCAGTGCGCGATGGTGTAGATTTTGCGCGTACCGCGCACGCTGCGGATGTACGCGAGCGCAGCGCGGATGTCGAGGCGCGCGTCGAAGGTCGTCCATTTGTCAGTCGGCTTCATGTTCATACCGATGCGGTGGGTGAGGACCCAGACGCGGTAACCGCGCTCGGTGAAGTACTGGACGGCGTTCTTGGGGATGGTTTGGAGACTGAAGATTTGGTGGTCGACGGAGGCGCCGGGGATCATGAAGAGGTCATGCACCGGGTAGGTGGGGTCGGGGTGTGTGGATTCCCATTTGTTCATGTATGTTTTTACGCCGTCGGAGGCGATGACGGCGATAGCTTCATCGGAGGTGCAGGTGTTTATGAAGCCGCGGGGTGTGTGGGATGGGTACTGGAGAGTGCTGAAGGGAGTGAAGAAGATGGAGGCGGCTTGCTTAGCGAAGTAAGATAGGAAAGATATGGTGGAGGTAGCTTTGGCGATCAAACCATCTCCAGATGGCTTGAGGGTTGTCGCTTCTGCTATAAAATCCATGGGCTTGATGTGAAGTATGCCGCGCCCGATGACTGCGCCGTCGAGTCGCTTGATTGTGACATAGAGAGTAGACGTTGCTCTCCAAAGAGCGATTGGGTTGAGGACTATCCCGGCGTTAACCGTCTTGAAACCTTCAAATTGATACTTCTCGCGGTCGGTTCCTATCATCTGGAAGCTGTAGGTTAAATTCTTGGTCCCCGATATTGACTGATTCGCCGAAAAGAGACCGAAATCGCCACGCTTTATCATGAAGGGGCTCCCTGGTAGACCGGCACAGACGAGTGTTCCAGTCAGCATTGCCGAGTGATCAGGGCGACGGACAATCGTATGGGTATTCCACGCTTTGACGCTCAGGAAGAATCTCGCGCCCTCGCATAGTCCCCGCCCGGTGCGAGCCGCGACTTCGAAATCGTCTGTTCGGTCTCCATCCATGTTTTCGCCGAAGTGGATGAACCCAGACATGACTTCGGAGAATTCGAAGCCGCTCACTTTTCCTGCCGCGGTCTCTTCAATGAGGCTTTCAGCATTGACGATACTCTCATCTCCAGTAATTACGTGTTTTGGGAATCCAAACAGATCCAGGAGGCCTGGGAATGTTAGCTTTCATGAATCCCTACACCTATTTGCTTTTTAGAACGCACCATTCTTCGTATCATAGTCAATTGTTACACCCATTCTATCCGCCGTGTACTTTACTGAGCGCTCAGCAAGTGCGGTGATAGTGGCGAGGGGGTTGACGCCCAGAGCCGTTGGAACAATTGCTCCATCAGTAACAATGAGCCCTTCATAGGTCTCTTTGCCATTCCCTTTGAACACTTGCCCAAAATGGTTCGTTGTGCCGCTTCTCCCTGTGCCACAGCTACTCATACAAGCTCCGCTATTTCCCGTTAGCAACCGCTCAACCAACTTATGGGTGAGAGATTCTTACCCTATAGGGTGTACAGTAATTTCCTGCTTTCCAAGAGCAGCGTAAAATGGGCTATTCACAAATGTGCCTCCCACAGAAGAGGTAGCTTGAGCCAGTATGTCGTTTAGATACTCGACATGGTCTGACCGTCCCACGCCAAGGAACTTCAAGAGAGGCTTATCATTCTTAAGAGAGAGAATGGCCTGGTTCGAATCATGCGACATAACGAGATAAACCATGGTCTTCTCAACACTACCTTTCTGGTAATATGGACCGAGTATGTGACTCCCTATACTCGCAAGTTTGCTCCTTACGTTGCCAATCAGGCTGGCATCGTGGTGGGCGGTACCCGGCATCAGCTCAAGCATTACTTGAAATAATGGAGCCAGTGCCTTTGGAATTGCTCCCTCTTCAATGACAAAGCCATCAAGCGGATTCTCGTGGCCTTCGCGGCAATCAATTATGCCAGCGATCGTGGGCCCAATCGGATGGTACGGAGACGGGAATTCTCTGCCAATTGCATTGACACTCTCATTGCAGTTGTATCCAAAAGCAAGGATGTCACCGTTCCCACTCATCCCAGTTCCTAGCGTCGAGCTCGTTGACAGTCCCATGGCTTTGCTACGAAGTAGAATCTCTGTTGTCCCAAGGGATCCGGCTCCTAAGAAGACACACTTTTTGGCGTGAACCCACATGAGATCTTCATGCAGGTGCTCTGTAAAGGCTCCCCGGCCGCTGCCATGCCATGCAAAGTAGACGATATATCCCTCATCGGGATGTTCTTTTATATACCGGACTTCGCATTCGCAAAACATCTCAGCGCCCCAGTTCCAGGCGTCACTGAGGTAGTTGACCAGTGTGCTGGACTTGCTGCCATCATTGAGACCCGTGGTGTCCTGTCCCGTCAGCGCAGAGGCATTCATCTCCACACCAGTGCTGTTTGCGCCAGCAGAGAATCGAGTGGTCTGCGGGACGCGTCGGAACTTGTCTCCCCAGCCAAGGTGGTTGGCCTGTGTCTCGAGCATGTTCAACTTCGGCAGCTCAGGCCACTCGTCAGGATACTTTTCGGGCTCGAGCATTTTCTCAGCCAGCTCGTAGTAGTCGTTTAGTGCACCGGGTTTCCGAAGCTCTAGCGGCCAGTTGTGAAGGCCCATGGTCCCATTGTCTGTCCGTAGGAAGACATTCGCATTCAAGAGGCTTGTTCCACCGAGTCCATTCCCGACGAAGGCATTCTGGCCCTCGCCCATAATCAAGTGATATAATCCCGTGGGATCACCCTTGTCGACCATTTTCGGTTTTGATATAACACCGGGCACTTCGCCCGAGATATGGAGCTCCTTCGTAGCCTCGAGAAGCGTGCTAGGGTACTCTCCCGGCCACCTCTCCTTCCCTCGCTCTAGCAAACAGACAGTCTGTCCCGCCCTCGCCATACGGCAAGCGGCCACGCCGCCCCCGTATCCCGAACCGATCACTAGCACATCATAGCTCGTTCGCAGGAGCTCAACAGGGCGTGATATTCTCGGGAAGCACTTCGGGTCTTCATTCTGTCCATAGGATCGAACCTTGGCTTGGGACCTTGCTGTCGGGCCGCCAGGAGTTGCCGTATGTGGTGGGAGAGGGAAGGAGTTCACACGCTCCCAAGTTGTGTCAATGGGCGGGCCTCTGCTTGTCGTGCGCGCAAATTCGACGCGCTGTGGTTTATTAACGGGGGGTATTTCATGTTTGCCATTAGCACCGTTGGCGCCATTGACACGGTGGGTACCGTTGGCCCCGTTGACGCCATTAGTATTGGACATTTTTCCTTGATGACTGGCCATGTTTGATTCTTGCTTCGTATTAGAAAATACCATGCGCCTCGCCACGAGAGAGCTCGATCACTGTCTCAATGGCAGTCTCAGGGAACCGAAGCTATAAAACAGAAAATCTTCGCATAGAAGAGTTTGAGATATGAGTAAATTGCAGATAAAGATGTATAGTAAGGAAAGAAACGACGAGAAAGAGAGGGAGCCGGGCATCTACCATCTTTGAGGCAGCCGTGATAGACATCCTTGAGAATGACCCCTCCATCAATTCTACATCGGCCCCACAAGGCTGGATTCTAATTGCACGCTGCATACACTAGCAATGAGCCCATCCTCCATGTGTCCAAGTACTACAGTAGCCTTGGGGCTGAAAGCGTTGGCGATTCAGCTTTTCGGGGCGCAAGCCAACCCGCGGGGCAGACCGAGGCAGTCCGTCTGTGAAGGAATCGGGAATGATGTCCGGAACAGGCAATATCTTGCTGCCACCCTTCCAGGGATGCGGATAGGTGGGACGCTGGGGTCGTGGTTGTGTGGTACCGTATTGCTGTCCCTGACGTTCAGTCCACTACTTACTTCCACGAGGTGTAGCTCCGGCGTATTGAAGGATCGTCGCTCCGTATGCTAAGCTGCTTACCCGGCCATCATACAAGCCAACCCGAGCATGTTGACCGAAAGGATCGATTGAGTTCGGCGAAGCCGCTCTGTATGGATTTCGACGAGGCTAAATATGGGTATGGCTGACCAGAATTGGCGGGAGCGCTTGCGGGATTGGTCCGTATCCGTGAGACAGGTACCAGGTACTGTAGAATTGGGCAGGGATTAGCGTTGGATCTTTGTCACTGCCACCTTACCTTGACAGTATCCAACACGGAATTCTTCAGCCGTTCATCCATCATCAGCCCCCGGCACCAATAGATTCCTATTGTGGCTCGCCAAGAATAACCCGCTCCTTATCATCAATTGCATGTGAAACATATCTCGTCTTTTTGCGTCTTCTATAAATATTAGAGACCAACATGACCCCACCAACACTCGTTACCAACAACCCCCACGGGGTCAGGTGGGGGAATGGGATTGAATGCAGTCGCCAAGAGGATGCTGCCATGTGCTATGAGCCACGTTTACAAACCAAGACGCATATTTACTGTGGGGTTAGCACTGGCGGGTGGGACATGTTGAGTACAGTAACTGGCTACAGTAGATATAGCCGCAGCTCCTGCTACCTGTTGGCCCTCAACCAACCAACAATACTCTATTTAACGATGTGATGGCGGGAGGGGATGTGAATGTCGTGGTTTAATATGCTAGGGGAGTACTAATTAGGAGCTGACATTCACGTACTGAAAATAGAATCGAAATTCTCTATCCGTTTCAGCCATACCCTATCAAAGGCTGTGGCTAGTGACAAGACGAAGTGCAACCTTGTCGCAAGGGTGGTTGCAATCAGAACATATCGCAATTATAACTACTTTCAACTCTTGACCTGTGAGATAAACACTAGAAATGGAAGAAGGGTGAATCTTCATATTAACAATTGGCGCAATATCGTCTCCAGGCCAAAGAGAGCATGTAGCTTCAATTAGACGTTACTGGGGTGAGTTGTAGGTTCAACATTGAGGACGAAGGCGCCCATAACCGAATCACAAGGCCCAAACCCAATTACGAGAAACCATGCGTAGCCTGCATAACAGCCCATTTCTAGACGACCATTCATAGTGGGGTTTGGGCAGCTATCTTTTGTGTATTGAATACAGAACTCTCTTCCGTCGCTCTGGTGACTTTCAATCTATCAACCTTTCTAGTGCGCGGCGAAGTTACGCTGCGTGCACATATAGGCGATATGGGGGTTTTCAGTCGTTTTCGGCACCCAAAGAAGGCACCCGCAGGGAATGCTGAAGTTCCTACAACACGCCAAGAGCCGCAGAGGCCAACACCAAATGCCGAAGCTCCCACGATACCCCAAGAGCAGCAGATACCGAAAACGAATGCTTGGGCTCCTATTATACTCCAGGAGCAGCAGAGATCAGCAGCAAATGCCGAAGCTCCTACTATACTCCAAGAACAGCAGAAACCAAAAACAAATACCGAAGCTCCCACGGCGCAAGGCACTGCAGCTCAAGACAATGGCGCTTCCAAAGCCTTAATCACAGATTCAGATACTCGTTTCGAGCTGTGGGTTGAAGCCCGGAGCCGACTAGAGAAGCAGGAACAGTGGAAAACCCTTCAGGAATATGTCGTTCCTCTACAAGGGCACATTATTAAAGGCCAATCGGTCGATAAGACGATCCTTCAAACACTCACAGACGCGAGAGTCCGCTGTATAGAAGGCCAGTGGAACTCGACAACCTCTAGTGGGACTAAAATTGTCTACAGAGATGTGATGGACAAGATGATCAACTATGCCAAGGTTTTTGGCGATCTGGGAGGCTCACTCGCAGCTATAGACCCAACAGGTCATGCTCCTTTAGCATGGGGATGTGTGAAATTCTTCGTTGAAGTAAAGTTTTATATATAAACCCTTACAAGAAACTAAACTTACTCATCTTCTATAATAAGGCTGCCATCAAAAATAAGGAGATCCGCGATATCGTCCTTGAACAAGAGACAATCGCCTATAAGATTACTCGATACTCCATCATTGAAGAGCTATACCTGAGCAAATCTAGTAGTGCACAACCAAATCTTCAACTAGATATGAGGGAAGCTATCATCGAGCTCTATATGAGAATCTTTACATATCAAGCCGAGGCGTACAAGTATCTTCAGCAGAACAAAGGTCTGAATGAATCAGTTTAGCTTTTTTTTATAGTTTTCATCTGCTGATTTGATTAAAAAGTCTACCATGCGTTTCGTAGCTTTGGCGACAATGCTAGTCACCCAATAAAAAAGACATTGGATGCAATTGAGGAACAAATACTAAAGATCGACGGCTTGGGAAGACTTGAAGATAGGCAGACCATGCTAGAGCACCATCAAGATCTCCTTTCAAAGCTAGAAAAACTGCAAGAACCGCTCATTCGGATCGGAGAAAGGCTAGATAATGTTGTAGACGTTCTCAATGAGGCAAAAAAGTTGAAAATACGGGATTGGATATCTGTCGTACCTGTTATGGATCACCACAGAAGTGTGGTAGGGAAAGTTATGCCAGACTCTGGACAATGGCTTCTTAGAAACGCAAAATTTCTAGAATGGAGGAGCCAGAGCAGCTCCTCCGTCCTCTGGTTACATGGAATGGGTGCGTACATTTTATACTATAACCAATTTTTGACTATAGTAAGAGCTAATAATCATTTTACGCTAGTGGGGTGTGGAAAATCAACTCTTGCGTAAGTTTATTCGTTTCGAACGGCCTATTCTGCTAGCAATTTCTTTGGCTAATCGAGGGGTAGTTCAATCATCATTGAATACGTCGAGCAAAAGGAGCGAGTGGCGTACTATTATTGTAACCAAAGGGAAGAAAACCGCCGAAAAGATCTCACAGACCCCACCACAGTGCTTCGAAGCTTTGTGAGACAGCTTTCTTTTTCGGGGCCGAAGTCGAGTGCCCCTAGCGATGTGATTGATAAATACGACTCTGCGGGCAGCCTTGGGCATCTAACAGAAGACGAATGCGTCGGGGCGATAACACACTTAACGAACTCGTACCCCCTGACAACCATCGTAGTTGATGCTCTCGATGAGTACGGTGATGAAGACGCTCTGGCCGGGTTTCTGCAACACCTTTACAAGGTTATCAAGACTTCCACAAGTTTAGTTAAAGTCCTCCTCACAAGTAGAAATATGCCAACTATTGAAAATCTTGTCAAGGAGGAAAATCTTAGCGTATTCGACATAAGTATCCTTAGTGCTGATAATAAGCTAGACATTAATCGTTACGCACAGGAAAAAGTCGACGAGTATAAGAAGTCTAGGCGCCGCCTCTTTGGCGGACCGGTCACGGACAGATTTGCTGCTGAGATTGTGGCCCTTCTGACTGTCAGAGCTGAGGGAATGGATGTCTTCATTTTTGCTCCTTCAAATGAGACAAGCCAGTTCTAATTAACTAGGTTCTTATGGGTCGCACTCTCTGTTAGCATGGTCTACAAAGGTACCAACGAAGAAGCTGTCCGAGAAATACTCCAGGTTCTTCCAAAAGATCTAGAGAAACTGTACGGGGTGATATTTGATTCCATCGAAGAAAATTGTATCGCCTCTTCGGATTTTAGAGCAGTGAAACAAACACTCAAGTGGCTTTTATGTGCAGAGGAGGCTCTAGATGGAGACGCTATTCTCGCCGCCATATCTCTAGAAGAACGGCCATTGTCAGACCCTCTTTTTCGATCGTCGACTAGGACTAAAGAATCGTTAATAAGCCTTTGCCGCAATTTTGTCGAGGAAGATAAAGGGGATCTCCGCATTTCTCACCAATCGGTGCTCGACTTCCTCACGAAGAAGAGTGAATTCTCAAATGTAGAATGCCACATTGAGATAGCAAGATGTTGCCTATTACATCTCTGTCAAAGCGAGTATGATCCGAGGGCGCTACTTAAACCGAAGGGGCTTTACAGATATGCTGCCACTTTTTGGGCATTGCATTACAGTGCGGCGAAAGAGCACACGTCTCTCACAGACCTCTTCCAAGAGTTTAGTGGGATGGCAGGAACTACTCGAGATCAAAATACCCCGGTCTCTATATGGATGAAAGGCCTTCCTGCTATCGTTGCGACCCTTTCTTTATATGATAATATCGTTGCACTAAAGCTCAGCTCTAGCATTAGTGATGAACCTACATCCTTGTTTGCTGCTTGTGCATTCAGTCTCCGAGAGAATTTCGCCAAATGCTTTTCATCAGAAAGTTATGCTAACTTTCGTAACGTGAAAGGGCAAACTGCCCTCCATGTTGCCTGCGAATATGGAGCTGAACCCATCATTGACTTGTTGCTCCAAGACGGCAATTATCCCATCGAAATGGCTGACGAGAATGGAGAAACTGCCTTCGATGTGTCAACGAGGTATCTTTATAATGACGCCGAATTCAACGCACGAAAGCAATCAATATTTCAAAAACTCCTCCACAGAGTCGTGAAATCACCAAGATTTGTTCCTACAAGAACGATAGTATGGAATGCAATATTAGACTCCTCATTATGGGACATCATCTTCGGCGCCGAAGGGGTGTTGAGTGCCAACCAAAACCCTATCCAATATATCATCGATCTTAGGGATGCGACCTTGTTGACCAAAGTTCTTATACAACACCCTGAACTAAAACCAAACACCGAATTATTATCGAATTGCCTTGGTTTAAAGTATCCTAAATGGGAACTTTGCGCCACTCTTTTAGAAAGAGGCGACGATTTTGATATTGACGATAAGTTCCTCATCCGAGCGGCATTTGGAACTCCAGACTTCTGGGAAGCCTTACTCCCACACGTACGTTGCAAGACACTACCGGACGAAGTTTTTAAGAATGTCCTTTGGAATAGCTCTTATGGAGAAGCAGTGTTGAAAGTTCTCCTACAGCACTTTAGTGTTGAACGCTTGACCCTGGGAATGATCGTGGCAGCGAGAGAACGGAAAACATTTGCCTCGCTTGGGCTGATCATAGAACAGACTAAAACACACTCTCTGGAATCAGACGAAGTTGATATTATTATGCGAGATTTTCCCGCAACCACTATACAACTATTTCTGAAGCATTTTCATGATATCAGAGTTTCGCCAGATTTGATTGAGGTCGCTATAGATAACACCAACAGAGGTGTTCTCATGCTATTTCTGGAGCGTATTCCGAACTTTGACTTCGATGACGATTTTCTCATCAGGGCTATTAGGCAGCTTGATAGGCAGACCTTAGCTGTGCTAGGGGAGAGGAGACAGATACAGGCTTCAAAAGCTTTGTTCAAAAGAGTGTTTAGCCAAAGTTTCGGCTACGATTTGGAAATTTTCGATGCCTTGCTAGAGCTCCCAAGAGACTTTCAACTAAGCGACGAGATCTGCATAGAAATTTTAAGTGGAGGTGCCGCTTGTTTTAGCAGTACACAACTTGAAGCATTATTGGAACCCCCAAACAGTTTGACAGGGAAACTTCTTGGACCTTTCCTCTTACAAGAGGCGCTCTCAGATGATTGGTCACAAGAGGAAATACTTGCCATAATCTTTAAACGAAAGGACTGGCTTTACAACTTCGAGATTAACGAAGCTTTAAAATTTATGCTGTTTAGAGAAGCGAAAAGTTTGCGATCCATTGAAGAGCTCCTAGGAGTTGGGTTTCTCATTACCGACCAACTGGCAGAAGCAGCGGCAGGGAACCGTTATATTGGGCGCTCTCTTCTACAAAGATGGTTGCATTCTACTTCCTCGCCTACGATCACCGAGCCTATACTAAAAGCGAGCAAACTTTCGGACAAGAGCCTCCTGTTACTTCTTGCGCAACCGTGTCCTCTTCCAATGGGTCAAGGAGTTCTCGAAGCTCTTCTTCCAGGTTCTGGCGTTCAAATGGTGGAAGCGATTCTTCTTAGGAAAGAAATAACAAGTATTAATGCCCAGATATTAATGGCAGTCAACGAATCTAAGGAGTTATATTCCGACAAGATTGAAACGCTTTCTGCACTAAGTAAGGACTCTCGCCTAGAAAGGACAGAGGAAGTGGCCATAGTGCTTGCATCATTTCGTAATATTCAACCAATGCTAGAGTATATCCAGCATACGCCGTCATTTGAGACAACCGATCGAATCTTGCAAGCCGCCATAGTTAATTTCAATATGGTGAGCGTATTACTTCCTATCTGGAATGGACAAATTTTCACCGAATCGATATTGAAACGGGCTCTTAAGTATCCGGGTTACGTGATGTCTGATAAAATAGGCGTCGAACGTCAGATTGTGGCAAACGGGAAGAAAATAGAGCTCTCTCAAGCGGTTATCAAACACGGCGTCAAAGAAGGAGCCTCGACCTCATTGGTCTATCTAATTGAGCACCAAGGCTCTATCGACATAGACCTAAAGCTGCTTGAATGGGTTGCTATGCACGACAAGCACGAGACATCTGATGTTTTTGGCGCACTAATAAAGCACCAATCATACGGCTATTTTTCTACTGAAACGATGATAGCAGCCGCCATCAAAAACGGGCGCTTCATGGTCGAGTGCGTGCTTCGTCACGTCCGTAGTGAAGATTGGAATAACGTTGTGACTGACGGCTTACTTGTGTCCGCCGTGAAGCAGCGGGGGAGGTTTGGGAAGAATTTGAGCCTAATAGAGCTCTTTCTAAAGTATGCGCCAATTCCAGATATCCTTGTCACTTCGACATTCATACTGTTGCTTGTCAATTCTATGGGACCCGCTGAAGAAGGCATAGACCTTGAGAGAGTTGATGATGTAAACGATTACTCTGGGTCTGATGACAACGGAGGTGAGAGTGATCGTGACGAGGGTGACGATGCCTTTATCGATGAGGGTGAATCTGAGAGATCCGACGAGGGAAACGACTTCTCAGGGCGAACTAACAGTGACGACGTGGATCGATTTGTTGACGAGGAGGGTGCTGATAGCATAAACGACGATCTTAAGTGTAATGATGAGGAGGACGATAGTCGTAGTGAGGAGGACGAGAGTAGCAGTGAGGAGGACGACAACGATATAACCGTCAGTTACACCTGGGACTTGGATCTTATATTTGATCTCCTTCCTCTGATGACATCATGCCCGAGAGACGACACCAAGGAAATAGCCCGCGTCGTCCGTGAAATGGCAGAAAAGGCTCAATATCCTTTATCGGAAGAACACACCCGGCATCTGTACAAGATGCTAGGCTACAGTCTGGAGCCAAGTAGCAAGTTAGAAGGATAGCTGTCAGTCTTTCATAAATGCAAACTTACTGTCATTATTTTAAACTCATAATGTAAATTCCGAGGACTTAGGTGCCTATTCAGTTATCGACAGAGATAACTACATAATCTAGCAAGTTCAAATTACGCAGGAAGCCCCTACCCAATTCCTCCACATTTAGACCAACCCTTCCTATAGCCCTTAAGAATGTGTTCGCAGTGATCCTCAAATTAGTTACAGATCCTCATATGTCACTTTACCCGACCACTGCCACCGCCATCACAGCATGTTATGCTTATACTATCGGCGGTATTGTTTGTATGGACGATTTCTAATGGATTTGCGTTCATAAAACGACGACTGATGTACGACTTGCGAAGATTGATTAGGCCTAAAGGAGAAGGTTGAATAGGATAAGAGGGCAATATAGCTATATGAGGAAGCCTCTCCACTTCACGAGGTACCAAACCGCGTTGCCTACTTTTGACTTAGCAAGCAGAGCTTCAGCCTGCCACATCCCTTCCTTAGTGTCGACTGCAACTAGATAACTTCATACTCCTTGGATGCTACGCGCCCGCGTGCCGTCGCATATTATTATACGCAATATAACATTGAAACATTGGTATCATTGGTCATCCCTCGGCCCCATTTCAAGTCTTCCGCCTGCAGCGTCTACTTTACAACTCCTCCTCCTCCCAGCCATCAGATCCGAGCCGCTCCTTCTTCCACCACCCGTATTTCCGCAAGCATAGCCTTACACGGTATACACGGCCCTCGTCCTCCTCTAGGACATTATAGCAACAGCATCCCAGTCCCAGCGGCCACCGCCCCCATCGCAAACACCCACAAGGTAAGTGCTGGCAAACTGCTCTGCACCATCCCCGCCCCCCCGACAGAACCAGGCCCACCAACGCCAACAATGCCAACGCCAACGCCAGGAACGCTACCGCCGTTATCTCCGCTGTCTCCGCTGGATCCTGTCTCCGAGGGCGAGTTCCCGCTAGTCGCAGCAGCCAGCGCGGTAGTAGCCTCCGTCGGCGTGGGGAACCCCGTGCTGAAGTACTTGGAGGAGATACTGCTGAGCTCAGAAGTGGCATCTGCGCTGTTACTCTGGTAGGCGGAGATGGTGGTTGTCGTGGTCACGTATGTCGTGGTCAGCGTCGATTCCTGGACCGCGTACACGTAGGTGTAGTAGTAGGAGTAGTACGACCTGGGGACCGTCAGTGCAGGAGCGCGGGCTTACGCGAGGAAGGGTCAGCATACCAAGTAAATGTCCAGTAATAGTAGCGGTACTCCACGTCGTAGACGGGCGTGCTGGTCACCCGCGGAGCTTCAGTTGTTTGCGGAGCTTCAGTTGTCTGCGGAGTCGTGGGCGTCAATGGAACCGTGCTGCCGCTGTCGACATACGCCGTGCAGCTCAGATCAGTACAGCAGCCGTGTCGCCCAGTCCGCGTATTGAGGACGCAGATATTCCCAGTATCGCAGATCTGTCCGTTAGAGCAGCACTGTCCCCCGTTTGGCGCGCAGCCATTTGTGCAGCACTTGTAGCCTTCGACACAGTAGCGCCCGTTCGCGCAGCAGGACCCCCCGACCTCGACGCAGCGGCAGACGGAGTTGCAGGTGTAGCCGCCGGGACAGGTGCCTGTAGAGCCGCAACAGACGCCGTTCGATTGGGCCAGGCAGTAAGGGGAGCCGGGACAGCACTGTGATAAGGTTGGGCAGCATCCGGTATCTTGTGGGGGAGAGGTGTAAGCTTCGAATCTCATTTTCCTAGGCCCTTATACCATGCCAACATCATCCGCAATGGCTAGCAACGTTGTTAGACTCACCAGAGCATGGTACGTATCCTGCCGTCACACAAGAGCGCTTGGAGATACTGCCAGTATTGGTCCATTCGGAAACCAGCTCGCGGCCACTGAGTGGCATAGAGCCGACTTGAGGCGAGTACTCAATATCCGCTACAGGCTCGACTTCACCCGGAACAAGAGGATGGTCGCGCGACACAAGGGGATTGTCGCATCTCGCAATTTGCAGGAACAAGAAGGCTACAGCACCTAGAAGATGGAGGCGCGCCATCGCTGCGTTCCTCGTCTTTGTTGCTATCTAGGCACTAACGAGGTGTGGTGTTGTTAGTAGGCGTTGAAGCGTGCAAACGTTACCTCGGAAAAGGAGATCCAGCAAACAAGGCTCCCCGCGAGACGACACTTTGATACAAGTAAAATCCGACGTCCACAAAACTCCACGCTCATCACCTGCAGGTGCGGGCACTTACATAGCATTTAATTGTCTCAGGGCACGTGTGTAAGAATCACCTATCACACTGGCCAGCCCGAGTTCAGCGAAGTTAAATAAGTGGCTTGGAGTCCCTGCCCTCCAGCGACCCCATGGTAGGTTCGCCTAGAGATGGGGAAGATCATGGAAGGTTTGTTTTTACCTTTTACAGAGCTTGCCCGTGTGCGGCCGCGTCTGGGATGCTGCAAGTGGCGTAAACGGGCTTCGTTGTAATGCAGATCTCTTCTCCTATCGCCCACCTGGGAAATGACAAGCTCTGGCTGTCCCATATTATGCTTTGGTTAATTGGTACCAGAGAGAGTGGCGGCCAAGGGGAGCTGCTTGGCATTTGAACGGTACTTTATAGAAGTCTGCTTGGATGATGTTTAAAAGCTTGTTGTTCAGATTCAAAGTCAAAATTCGCAATTCAGTCTATTTTTCGTGGTTCTGATATGATCCCTGCATTGGTCCCCCTCTTAAACCGTCTGACAGGTTATCGGCGCATTGTTGGCCCGTCCGTAAGATTTGTCCCCACCACCTGTCAGCGAAGATCCCTACGGAACCGAGGGCCGGGTTCGTAAATTGTTAGTAATCCAAGATAGGCGATGCTTTACTGGAAGCTGTATCGTTTCTCAACAGGCAGAGTATTTGGGATGATGTTATTTGGCTCAGTAGGCATCATGGTATAGAAGATACTCTAATTAGAGAAATAATCGGCAAAAAATGACAGTGGGTTCTGTGTATGTTCATATGACGATCATTATTGCGTTCTAAGAAGCCATGGCATTGTGTTGCTGTCAGGAAACTTGGCCCTTTACCATTGCCTGGTATTTTCTCATAAGGAATAAATACAAGAAGGAAGATTGTATTCTATATCCTAGCCTTCGGCCTCCATTTCGCATAGGGATGCCCCTCGCCACCAGGTACCAAATGGTCAACAGCGAGCGTGTTAACCAGACCCGGGTGGACCTGGCTCAGATCCGTAATCCCACAAAGCTTCATGGTAGTCTCCAGCTCGTCCCTCAAGATATCAATGAACTTCTCCACGCCCTCCTCCCCGTAGTTAAGCGCCCAGAGAAAGCCCCGTCCAATACCAACAGCCTTTGCCCCAAGGCACAATGCTTTGAAGATATCTGTTCCTCTCTTGATGCCCCCATCAACAAACACTTCCACCTTGTCAAAGACCTCCGGGCTGTTCTTTTGAATCTCCAACAGCACCAACATCGGAGGGGGACTCGTGTCAAGGTTTCTACCGCCATGGTTGCTGAGCACAATCCCATCAATTCCATGTTGCATTGCCAGCACAGCATCTTGGGCTGTCATGATGCCCTTCAGAATAATCGGCAACTTCGTACTCTTCCGTAGCCACGCAACATCCTTCCAACTCAGCGTCGGGTCAATATACGACCCCATCGAGCGAGAAATACTGCTCCCCTTATCATCATTCTTCGCCCTCGTCCCACTCATTGGCGACACCAAATCCGTATCCGCCTTAACCCTCTCATCCGCCTCCCTCTTCCCCTGCACCGGTCCATCCACCGTCACAAACACCGCCTTTGCCCCCAGCTTCTCCACCGCTCTCAACAACTCCTCTGACTTCTCCCGGCTCTTATCCACATAGAGCTGGAAGAAGAAGGTCATCGGCACCGGCGGCGGGGTATCCAGCACCGGCGGCTCCGAAATCGACGAGATGATGTCTTCCACGCGGAAGGACGCGCTGGTGCTGATACATTGCGGGATTCCGGATTTGTTGCACGCACGTGCGAGGGCGCGTTCGCCGTTGGGATGCACCATCTTTGCGAGGGCGGCGGGGGCGCAGAAGAGCGGGAGGGTGGAGGGGCAGCCGAGGATGGAGGTCGATGTGTTGACGGTCGAGACATCGACCATTGTGCGGGGGCGGAAGAGGATCTGACTGTATATGCTACTGTTCAGCTTATGGGTTACCAGATCTGTGGCGGCGGCCGAATAGAAGGACCATGTTTTGGGGGCTACTGAGATTGAAGCTGCTTGCTCGAAGTCGTGGGAGTTGATTATAGTTTGCAACAGGGGCTTTTGCTGCGGTTGTGGAGGGCGATTGGGAGACATAGCTGGTTCAATGGACTAGGAGGCCGGTCAAAATTGTTACAAAATTGTTGGGGACAGAGATATGTTGCATATAACAGACGGCTACTTTTCCCACATTACCCTTTTATATCGCTGCTCGTGTGGGGTAAACTGGATGAATCCCGCATATTTACTCCGCATTACCAAAAGACCCCTGATACCCAGTAAGTGGGGAAGATACCGAAAGCGGAACTCAACCGCGGACCGGCAAGTCTTCTGCCGGAGCCATTTACACCGAGTAGCGGGGTATATAAAATGGAGCGGATTCCGATAAGAACGAGCCCCATACGATTCTAACGTAAAATATGGAGAAGCCACTGGTTTACTTTGGCGGCGTGATATCTAGTCCGTCGGCAGATGCTGGAGATTCCTTCGACAATGTCTCACCTGACGATCGTAGCCGATGGACATCTCCTACCTATAGATAGCAATAAATTTATTGACATTTGCAATAAATAAATTTGGGAAAGGAAGTTTTCTTAAATGTATATTTTCTTGGTAACAAAAATACAACTAGCGTGGAGTTTGCATGGCTTGCTTTACTAGCGACAATAATGTATTTATGTACGCACCTCAGACCGTGCCAGGCACAGCTACTTTTCCCCGAAGATTTGACATGAGGATATTGATTCAGGCACTTTTACAGCCCAAACGTCTGAACAAGGACTTCATAATAGTCAGTATTTATAGCAACTGCGATATAATTATAGGCACGAAATCACTCGAAGCTGTACCTGCCATATCATTAACTCACACTTCATGTAGTTTAAATAAATCAGCTCCTCAGAAGCAAAACCGAAACAAATTCTATGAGCTCAAATTGCTGGCAGCAAATCTCACCTATGGGTGGTCCCTCTTCCAGCTTTCGCGCAGCACGAATACGTCGTGACTTTGGAGAACGTAGATATGTTAGCCTATACAAGACCAATTCCACGTCGAGACTGGCGACTGAACTCCTATATCTTTCTTTGCCACAGACACCCAAATTGTCCTCCACCGGCGTTCTGAGTTCTAGTTTCGACAGTAGAGAAACTTCCAGTCAAGCCACGGCGGCTGCCTACTTGACTTGGTGAGATATAATCTCTCAGAGCCACTGTCGGATGGCCAAGGAGTAACACCAAGCACCAGCTTAGCCAAGTCCTAAGAAGGCAGTACAAAAGACTGCGATAGAGTGACCGAGGTCAGGCGGGATCTTGACAGCCCTCAGCGGTAGTAAATGGTTTCCGACCTCTCCTACACCCGCCACTCACGAGAGATGGCGGAGGAAATTTACTGCCGTCCGACGCTCGGGAGTACGCACTGTGCCGTGCCAATACCTCCACGGAAGCCCGGAGCTGTGTAAGAGGTCCCGTCCAAGAATAAAAAGCTCGTTGCACGTGCCGCCGAGGCTTTCCCCTTAAATATGCGCCCTGTTGAAGACAAGCAGGGTCAGGAAGAGTCATAGGTGGTTGAGCAACAAGTAAGCAGCTCATCTTCAACCAGGCTGTTGTAAATGAGATTCGCCACATCCACCGAGCCCCCTTGCAACGTGATGGATCTTCGCCTCTGTATCTTATGACTCAAACAGATGGACTTTGTACAGATACTAAGAGAGATAAGAGAAGTCTGACAGCGACCGCGACGTATAAAACGACTTACAGAGGCAAAGACAATCGGCCCGGATGTTTCGTCCACAGGAAGTGACCAACAATTTTGGTCAGGAGATTATCGCCACTACAAGGCCCATCTCCCATCGCCATCTCTTCCACTGCTATCCCTTAAAAATAGTGGCGAGCTGGGAGGTAATATAAAGGAGAGAATACACGTGACTCGGGCGTCACTTGACCTTCTATTGTCGCGTTTGATTTGTAGTTGTACTTTTACCTTTAACCAGTGACTAACTTGCTCGCTGCCACCACATTCGTAAGCTCTCATTCATTTGGCCAATTGTATACCACCGTAAGGTGTGCCGCGCCTCACCGAGGAAAGCGAACAACCAATGTTGGATGTGGTGCCTACGGGAACCGCTCCGTCCGAGCAATGCCATATTGAGTCAATAAAAACCCTGGTTATGAAACAGTTTCGGGGAATGTCCCAAAGCTGTTGCCTAGATTCCTTTTAGGCGCCGGCGACCGCGTGCAAAGACGCCTGGGCGTATTTTTGTATTTTTGGTCTTTGTGAAGCTCCACAGCATCGTTGGTGATCGATCGGAGAGCCTCAGTGACATTGGTTGCGATTGTCTCGTTATTGGTTGGCTGTAAATGGCGAAGCGCGTTGGACGGTCTGGGCAAGTGATTGGACGCGCCGAGCGGTCACATCCCACATATCACAAAATGACTTTTGTGATATGCCCGAAAAAAGGAATAGGGTGTTAGCGGGGAGTAGTTTAGCGGCCGCCTCTCGTGGCACAGAATGTAACACATATCTCGGCACAGTGGAGTGCTAAGGTAGTTCCTGAACCGCCGCCGGCCTGCCGGCCTGCCGGCCGGACAGTTGATCGTCGATGCAAACAACAAGTGCGAACGGTAGGGCTTGATGCACATGAAGCTCGAGGGCTCGAGCTTCAACGCACAGTTTAAAGAATCGCGCAGGACGACGTCATTTCAAGTGCAAAGCCCTACGAGGACACGTGTATCAGACTTCACTGCCTACAAAGCAAGCATGGCTGCCCAAGAGGTTTGATTCTTGGCTGGTATTGCTGGATCGCGTCCCTATTATCGGCCGCTATCTGGCTGCATGCACAAGCGCTGCGGAACCGTGCAGCTACTGGCTGGCGTTTGGATGTTGGCTCCTTCCTTGCAGTGGTCCGGGGTTCGACGTGCATTTCACAACCAACAGTACGAGCCGGCACATTCACAAGGGGGAATGCGACTAACGAATGAGAGCTGCCCACCCCAAAGAGCCCGATACTATTGGCAGCCGGACCTCTCGGCCAACACAGGAGACTCTCAGAGACAAGATGTAGTACCTCCTGTTGTCAAATCGCTTTGCGCAGCCTCCTATTTTAATCCTATGCCCAACAAATCTACGAACAGATATACCAGTGAAAATTTCTTCCCTGCTCGTCTCACTTGAGATGAGCAAGGCAATTTACCAAGAGGTAAGAAAGCGAGATTTGTACCCACTCTCTGAATCGGGAACTAGGGTCCGAAGTCCATGCGACGCTGGAGAGAGCGCAGGGGTCTAACCACACCTACGGAAATAAGTACAAGTCACCGAAAGGAACAACAAATTATTGTGCTGCCCCGCCGGAAGTGCCACAAAGATAGGGGCGAGGCTTGTGCGTGTTTGCTTCTGGCTGTGTGTGGCTTCACGTATTTTTACATCGTGTTCTTTTCTCGTAACATGCGGTGTAAAATGCAGTGTTGTGAACGACGCTGTATGATGTTACCATTTGACTTCCCTCGGGAGAGGTTTGTGGAGTCGGTGTAGGATCGTCGGCACGGATACATTCAGATATACGTGGTACGGAGACCTGCAGAACGGACCGTACGTAGTGTCCATAGCGGGGCTGCGCAGGAAGACCTGGGTGAGTCGGAAGCGCCCCAAGAAACCCTTCTGCATGATGGCTAACAGTACCAGTGGCCCGTAATAGAATGTTGTGGGAAAAGAAGCCCTTCTCCACCCACATACGTATTAGCCAGCTGAATTTGATGACTATTTGTGCCTAGCACCCTGTCCGTAGTGTCCTGTATCACCCACTCAGGTGAAGGGGAAACGATAACGCTTGTAAGCCGATCGAGGCGGTGACTGTGTCTCAGCCTGACTGGGTAACAATGAAGCCATCCTAAAGAACGGTGAGAGATTTCGCATGATATCGACGAGGGTAGGATTTTGAAAATTTCAACGACGTATTGTATTTGTGCGTGCAAGGGGTGGTTGGATCGCTGAGCGCACTGTGGCTTAGCCTGGATAAAGAGGGAGGATAAAATATGCCCAACCCATTAATCAAGAACCCTCATCAGATTGCGACAACGAGGGTTTGCAAGAATGCGTAATTGCAATATGCGAATGGAGCTGAGTATGACCGAAGAAGCCAACCCATGACAACTTTCCGAAAGCTGCGCCATTCATCCTATGGCTCATAATGCCCAACATATCTCGGGTTTTTAGCTCTTCAGCCAGGTTCAGCTGGATATGATCAAAAATAAAGGTAACAGGCAGCCACCGTTCTTAAAGGTGTTCCAAAGCCTGTGCCCTACTGGATCAACCAGGAGTCACGGAGTCACCGTCAGCCCCTCTACAATAGGGTACGAGCGGATTGGCTTGGGTTGGATCCAGTTACTTGGGAGAATCGCCTCCGCGCCTATTCGCAAAACAAGGTTTGGATCTGGGCTGCCTGTGACTCGAAAAGGAGTAGCAGAATGAATAGCCGCAGGTCGCTCACTTGACTGCATCGTGAGCGACCTGGATGCAATTAGTGGTTTAGCATCACAAGTTATGTGCACCAGTGGCACATAACTTATGCTGAGCCGCGTACCTGCCCTTGGCAGCATTCTTCGTCGCCATTCCATTTGGCCCATGCTCCTTCCACTACAAGACGAATGAAACGTCATTTCCGTCCGTATAGGGGAACATAATGTGATGTTCGGAGAGTGCCAGTGCAAAAATCTTCTCCCGTCTCCTCATCGCAATCAAACATTCCCAGTCATATTCCCTGTCATTTGTCGAAAAGGCCTCTTGGTTTCCCCCTTGCCCCGACGCCGCTGTCTCATAAAGGGGCACGGACAACAACACGCTGTGCCGCCGGATACATAACACAAGAGTCACGAAATTATCTGACTCGGTCTGAGGGCCCGCCCGGGTCACAGATGTACCCGAAGAGGCGCAGGCACTCCCATTCTTTGCCATGGTATGTGAGTTCGCAATGAGGCATTTGTTGATCGTAGCGACTGTACTCCTACTTTCGACCTGTAGGGGGTCGCCCCCAACTCTTATTGCCAAAGTAATGCATGGCCCTGGGCGACGAGGAACGCGTCGTATGTGCCACTTCAACGGCTAGAGTTGCTTCGAATAGGTTTATTTGGAAATCACCCATTCATCCTGTGCTCTACCCCGTCAGCCCCTCTCTTTGATCCCAGCAAGTTCGTGTACTCTGTACCTTCTCTCGGGAAGTTGTATCTCAGGAGAGTCACTTCGCACATTGGCCTTTATGCAGCGACTACCCGTGTGGCGCAAGGTATCGTTCTGGTGGAGTCATCAATAAGTCGTGGGAAATCCTCCGTACCCGCGACCCATACAACCGTAGTGTACATAGCAGCCACCCCTGTCCACAATTCACACTAGAACTCGTTGGCAGTACAAAAGTTAGTGGGAAAGTAGTTGGCGTTCTTCCCTGTCACATCCACATTTTGCCCACACCCCCCCAAGCCCACTTTGCCCACAACCCGCCCGCACACAAGAATGTGCGTCGGTTACTTACTTATATATCGGCCCTGTTGCCCACACCACCAACCTCTCCCATTTTGACTTTCTTGCCACCAGCAAACAAAATCTGTATCGACTACGTATAGTCATCGTTAACTTAACAAAACGAACTAAATAAACGAAATAGTTGGATCACCTCCGGTCCAACATTCCAGAAGATTCTCGAAGAAGCCGAAGTATCGCGATATCACGATCTCTGCTATGTTCCAAGTCAGCGATCTGTCCCTCTCCATCCCTCTACCCGACAAGATACCACGGTGACGGATTACAACACAACAAACCCATATATTTACGTTTCTGGATAGAGCGCCTGATAGGGAGCTCTCTCGTTTTCTTTTTTCTTTCGGTTTTTCGGTCGGGGTCTGCAGCATATTGAATGGATTAAACAAAAGATGGCATACGCTTCGCCACCATACCACGGATACCCGGAAGGGACTCCCTCTCCATCTCCCCTAGGACGACACGGCGGCGGCTTCTATCAACAGGCCGCCCCTTCACCGCGTCACTATTCGCATTCTCGACACGCCAGTCACGACTATGGTCACGGCCACAGCTCCCCGGGCGCGTCATACCCATCACCAAGATACTCAAGTTCTGGACGCTATTCTACCAGGACCGGTGTTGCGTCGCCCTTTGGTGAAGCCGAATATGTGAGTGACAAAACGCGGAAGCCGCATCATACCCACCACAAGCATGGCCAGAGCCAGACTTGGTCGTTTCCAAACCCGAGGTTCACTCAGTCGTATCGAGCCTCTTATGGGGATTCCGACGAAGACGAGTTGATAAATATCGACGGTGATATCTACATTATTCCCGGTGGTCGACGCACGAAGGCAGCCTATTATCGTCGTAGTCGTGAAACTAATCACTACTATGCGCAGGGCTTCACTTATGACAGAGACGGTACTCCTGTCATCATTGCGGAGCCGACTCCACGACACACTGAAACAACGCCTCGACGTTCTCGCCGAGCATCAGTATCAACACCACAACGACCATCGACGGCAAATCGCCCTTCGAGCTCATCCAAGAAGCAGCCCCCACCCATTCCCAAGGCCACGGAGGCAGATGCGAGGGCGCATCACATCCCTGCAGGATATTCCTTAAAGAACTGGGATCCCACTGAGGAGCCAATTATGCTACTCGGCAGCGTCTTCGACGCAAACTCCTTGGGAAAATGGATCTACGACTGGACTGTATATCGCCATGGCCCCGCAACTCCTATTTCTGATGTGGCCGGTGAATTATGGCTTCTCCTCATCCAGTTGGCTGGGAAGGTCAAGCGTTCCGAAGAGTGCATGCCCCGCATTCGATCAGAGGACAACCGCCTCATGATCAACGACTTCATCGAGTCCGGCGAACGCCTCATGGATAAGCTCAAGAAGCTCCTTAAGACATGCGAGGGACCCATGCTTAAGGTCGGCAAGAAGCTCGGGAGCAAGGAGCCACCCCTCCTCGGCAAGAATTCGGGCGTCGAGTTCGTCGATTCGATCTTCGGTCGTGATCGTCAGCTTGATCATACCGAGAAGTTCATGGCTAGCATCAGGCTATGGAATCTCCGCTTTGACGCCAACTGCGAGGACATTTTGCTTTACCCTACTGCTTAGGTTCACCACAACGCCTCTTTAGGCCTACCACACATCAACATACACTACACATTACCTCACCTCACTACCATCATACCTCATCTACATA
This sequence comes from Pseudogymnoascus sp. VKM F-4520 (FW-2644), assembly GCA_000750995.1. NCBI lineage: Eukaryota > Fungi > Ascomycota > Leotiomycetes > Thelebolales > Thelebolaceae > Pseudogymnoascus > Pseudogymnoascus sp. VKM F-4520 (FW-2644). The sequence continues at coordinate 13,314 of JPKE01002672.1, read as the reverse complement.
CCTTTCGTTTTTTACAACGATGGTACAACAGCTACATTGCCCGCGCTACAGCGGGCCGGATATAGTCAACAACGCATTATACCCATATACCCGAGATCACTTCATTGTGGTCTCCCAAAAATATTTTCCAGCTATCAGTCATTCCAGTAAAGTAATGGGGCAACCCTGGCATTGGCGTTTCTCTTATGCATGTTTTTCAGGTTTGATACCAAGGCATACGATCTAGACACGCACGGGCTTTTCAAGGGAATTCGGACGACGGATTGATACCAGGACACAGAATCAAGAAACTAAGAAGAAAGAGAACAGAAAAGGGAGGTGAAATTAGAAGGGAACGGAACGGGACGGGACGGGAGGGAGGATAGGAAAAGTTTATCAAGTACTGGAAGGCGCAGCGTTTATTGGAACGCTTTTATCCTTCGTAATGCGCGGGGCTTTCGTCAGGAAGGCGAAACTCTGCGATTTTGTTTTAAGACTTGGGATTTTTATGTCACAGATTTGGCATTTGGAACGGAAAGGCACAGGAGGCAACAATTGGATTCTTGGGATGGATGGATGGTGCATTATGGCATGGATCTGCCATTGTAATCGTATTTCACTGGGACGCGCTGGTCGGAGGCCTATTTGGCGGTGGATATACCCCTTCTTATTTTATCAATCGTAGCTAGAATCGAGAGTATTGAAGACTTTTCGAGCAAAACATTCCTAGTCTCATTCGCAGTGAACTACAGTAATCCAAAATGCTAATCCCACCTTGGTCGCAGAACCATGGGATGGGGGTAAAAGGTGATGGCGGGGATGGAGGGGTCACCTGTGCATTGTTGGCAATTGGGCGGCCCGGGCGCCCCTCCACCCAACCCCTCCACACACCACAAACCAGGCCTTACCAGTGCTGTATTATCGAAAAAGGAAAGTTGCCCAAGCCATCCACCCATTATTAAACCGAGGGAAGGTGCCACGTCGACAACGGCTATCATCGCAAGAAGCAAAAAGCAAAAGAATAATACCAGGTTTAATCATAGATAGGTTTTATGATGAGGTTTTGAACCACACCCGATTTGAACGGATAACCTTTCGCTCTGGAGGCGAACGCGCTACCGTTGCGCCAGCGGTCCTGGATTGTTATCTGCGGGAACTTATCCTATCTCATAACTTCGACAGTGACCCGCATCTGAGGATGAAGATAGTACTCTAGTGTGCATCACCCACTAACAAGGGCACTCCTCTAATTTGTTGGACAAAGCGCAGGCATAGTGCGCATGGAAACAGGAGCCACACAGCGGCCTCGCGGAGGGGTAAACCCCGCTGATCGGAATAGCCGGTAGAAGCGCTGATGCGAACACCTTCTTCCACGCAGATCTGGGCTTGCCGCTGTGGCTTATGACTGCGGGTTGTTATTAATACCGTGCGTTCGTGGCAGGGTGCATGCTGTAGGACGACGGCGCAGAGCACGTTGTAAGCACATTGGCGCCATGCTGCCAGCGCAAGGGGGCCCTGGTGGGTGATAGTGGCTGACCTGCCTCGGGTTTGTTGTGGTTGGTTGGATGCGCGAGTCGATCGCGGGGTCCGGAGTGTGCGTGGGCGCTGATAGAGTGCGTTGCGTACGCCATGTCTTCAGCGGGTGTGCTACCAACGACGCAATATGTTGCCTGTTGGGGGCAACTTTTGGGGTTACATGTTGCCGTCAGCTTCTATTTCTCCGAGGGGCTAGAATATCGTCAGCTCGGACTTGCGCTTGGGGGTTGCGGTCGTTGGGCGGGTCAAAGAGTGCGCGTTGCTTCCAACACCGCGTCACACTTGCTGAAGGCATCAACCAACTCGACGATGCACCATACCCCGCAATTGTGGACGCGAATCTGGCCGGGCGGTGGGGTCAAGAACGTCGCTTGCTCGATGTGATCCAGCTTGGTTCTCGAAGAGAAACAAAACGGATGGCTGGGATAAGCCGGACGTGCGATTGGCCGACTCGGCGATGATCCGCCAGTAATCCTGCAGTGTTGTAAGCGCCAGAATGGAAGATGGAGGGTGGTGGTTGAGTGGCAGGGTACACGCGCACTTGCTGCCTTTCTGGGTTATAGTGTTTGTTGTTGGTGGGATGACGCGCAGGGACTGGGATGCGGATAGGACATGTAGAGGTACTGGTACTTGGAATATTGTCGAGAGACATCTCGACGACGCTGGATATGAAGGCTCCGAGGGTTGCACATCTCACCACCGCTCTGTAAGTATATTACGAAGTATACCATTCGTATACTAAAAGTTTTTTGTACTCTTATATGCCCCTTGGAGTTATTTTCTTGGCTGAGAATGTTGCCTTACGCAAACTTCAACAGATAGAAATTCAGCCGATCCTTCGGATTCTCGGAAAAGAGTTGATAATTGCATGATACATATACTGTAATTTGCCACCGTAGCACCTGCCCTGAATAGAACCTCTGTTGGAGAGAGGCTGTGTCTGCAACAACGCGTCACAGATTCCGACGTCGTAAGTATCATCCTTCGTTCACCTTGCCGTAAATTCCGCTTCCGGGTGACTGGTATCTGATTCACCGTGTTTTAGATTCAATGGGCAAAAGTTCACTGAAGCAAGATCAATAAGATACCAAAGTCTAATTTCATAGGTATTATGTAGCGTCATCTGATCCGGGTCTATCAATCAAATATAAAGGGTATCCGTTCAACACTAATGCGCGTCTCATCTGTGATAACTCAGACAACAACACCCAAACAAATGACGTATTGATTCAAGCCAAGTTAGACGCGTTTTTTAAGACCTTTGCTGCCTCGGCACCCTTGAACAAATAAATATCGACGGATTCGTCTTCGTCGCCCAAGTTCCCCACCCTTTCACTGTGTTTACCAACCTGAACAATGCCGTGATCCTTCATGAGGTCGAAGAATATTGCCTCACTGGCATGGCGAACTTTCATGGCCAGGCATATTAACACCGATGGGGATTTCTCGATCAAGTTGGCTAGTGTTGAGACGAGATAAGGGACCACATCTGGGTTGTAGGTGCAATCTGCCACCAGTACCAAGTCAAAGCTCTCAGACGCGACTCTCGGTGGTAGTGGCTCTGACCAATCGAGGTTCAGATAAGACGCATTGGTGGCTTGCTCGAGATTATTGGAAGCGACTTCGGCAGCTTCCTCGAGGTCGGTGGCAATGACGCGAGAAGCTGGGACGGAGAGTGCAAATGTTATACCAACAATTCCACAACCAGTACCCAATTCAAGGACAGAGGGAGATGGCTCGTTTTTGATTAGGTCGTCCAGTAATCGGAGGGCCGCTGGAGGGCTGTTGGAAGGATGGCTTAGCTCCTCAAGGAGGGCTGAGAGGATGACACCAGCGTCCCTGTATAGTGTTAGAAAATACATATGTAACTCATTATAGATAGCCAGTAAAAAAGGATGATATAAGTGAAGGTGTAGCAGTACGAGCCAAATTTAAGAAATTCAGTAGATGGAAAGTAATATGTAAGACAGAGATAGGTCTGCGGTTTGAGTGTCGAGGCATGGGATTCCCAAAACCTACAGACGGTGGCTGGGATGAAGGAACGCTCATATGAGAAATACAAAGAGAGCTTGATAGCTTCGGCGTGTATTCAGGGTAGGAAATTTTGAATAGTTTTGATATGGCGCTCGCCTGACAACTCCCGTGGCTATCCGTATACCGCGGGTGGCATAATAAAACGTACTAGAAAAACGTACCATATATGCCTCGCAATACTTTCCCCTGTATCCTCATCAATACTCATGGTGATCCCGCCATCCAGCTTGAAGTTTCTGTAAATCACAGGACGAATGGATTCCGCCTTGGCCCTGAAGCTTGCGCTCAACCCGCGTAAAACGGCACCGTCCGCTGGTCGATTAGTTTGCCCTCTGTTTATGCTGAGTACCTCTGCCAAGGTATAGGGCGTGAAGTCTCCTGTGGAAGGCCACACGCTGAGTCGATAAGGCGGCTGATAACTTTCCTTTCTTGCCTGCTTCGCGCTCATGACCAGCCTTACTTCGAGCTGCCTCCTCTCGCACTTCCAGAGAAGGCTTTGCGTGGCGACAGTCACGCCATTACTGTCCCGAATGGTAGCCTCAATGGGTATATCACACCACAGGAAGCTTTCTCCCAGGTCGTTAACAACGGTTATCTTGGCATAAAGTATGTGGTGATCGGGTACTTTGGCATCCCGAGTTATTTGCGGAGGCTTGAGAAAACGAATGTAGTGCATTGTTCGGTTGAGCTCCTTCGCTCCGGGGTATTTGGGGGTGCTTTAGAACGCTGCCTAAGTGGGCCAGAGCGTTCTTTTCTACTCTGCCAGGTCTTTGAAATGCACGTTTCAGAGCAAACAATTTTCTCCAATTGCACCGTATCTTGCCGGTGAGTTGCTTTTGAGGCGGTCTGACAATCACCGCCAAGCTATTTCAAAACTCACTCGAAAATAGAGCCATCCGTTTCCATAATTGGTGTCTCCATCTCTGGATTTGAGGTTCGTTATTTTAATTGTTCTTCAAGAACAACGAGAAGTAACAATTAAGGTTTTTTGAAGCTGAGCACGTCAGCCAATCAGAATCCAGGGGACCATACCGCACGGAAGTGACGTATGTGGGGAGCTGGGTGCGATTACCGCGGAGCAATTCCGAGCGGGGTTATGCCGCACTATTTGTTGTCCCTTCTATATCCGCCCGATTTATTGAACAAATGTAAGCTCTCCTGCATATTCCTTCTTTGTGATTTCTCCAAATAATCTTCATCTATTCCCTCATCCATTGAGTTCTCCGTCTACAAACAACCGTGGCAACCAAAGGACTCAAAAACATCTTCAAAATGGTTGCATCAAAGAGCTGGTTGGAGATCCCATCGGATTCTCACTTCTCCATAGCAAATATCCCATTTGGGATTATCAGCACAGAGGCACAAGAACAGAAGAGATCAGCAGTTGCAATTGGCGACTATGCACTCGATCTGCAATGTTTCGCAAAGAATGGTGGATTCTCTGGGCTTCCTTCCATCCAAGACAAGCTTTCCGTATTTGGAGAGCCGACCTTGAACGCTTTCGCAGCGCTAGGTCGTCCGGTACACAAACAAGTTCGCGAATACCTCCAAGACGTGTTCTCGGAAGGTAGCTCTTCATCAAAGGTTCTCAAAGACAACGAGGAGCTGAAGAAGGAGGCTTTGGTTCCTAGGAGCAAAGCCAAGCTTCACTTGCCAATGCAAATTGGCGACTATACCGACTTTTTCGCCGGAATCAACCATGCATTCAACGTAAGAACATTCTGGAGATACATATTTACAGCACTCTAATTTATTTCCAGGTTGGAACTATGTTCCGCGGTCCGGCAAACGCCCTCCAAAAGAACTATACTCATCTCCCAGTTGGTTACCATGGGCGTGCGTCGTCAGTCGTGGTCTCCGGAACACCAATTCGCAGGCCTAACGGCCAAGTTATCCTTGATCCATCCAAGCCTGACGAACCAACCTATACCGCATGCAAGAGGCTGGATATTGAGCTGGAGCTTGCTGCGTTTGTGTGCACGCCAAACAAACAGGGTGAGCCGATACCAGTTGGCACGGCAGAGGATAACCTCTTCGGTCTTGTCCTTATGAACGATTGGTCTGCAAGAGATATACAAACATGGGAGTACGTCCCACTTGGACCATTTAATGCCAAGAACTTTGGCACGTCGATCTCTCCCTGGGTCGTGCTTATGGATGCCCTGGAGCCTTTCAGAACAAAGGCTCTAGAGAACTCTACTGAGTTGACGGCATATCTGAAAGACCCACAAGCGGATCGTGCGTATGATATTAAACTTGAGGTTGACCTAACCAGTAAGAATAACCCAATTTCTACATTTATGGCCATGGCTAACACTTTCAAGCATCGGACGGAACGAATACAACGATATCCAAGAGTACGGCAGCAAACCTCCTCTGGTCGTTTCCACAAATGCTTGCCCATCACACTGTCGGTGGCTGCCCGATGAACACTGGCGATCTCCTTGGGTCTGGTACCATTTCTGGTACAGAACGCGACACTCTGGGATCTTTGCTTGAGATGAACCGTGCTGGTAAAGAAGAGGTCAAGCTTTCTAACGGGGATGTTCGCAAATTCCTCGTCGATGGCGATACTATTACTATCCGTGGGGCGTGCGGGGTTGAGAACGGCCAACTTGTTGGATTTGGGGAATGCGTGGGCACTATCCTGCCAGCCCCACCTCTCCAACAATAGGTTGCCGAATAGATAGCTCGTACCTAGTACAGTTCAGGGTTAAAAATCAAATAAATCTCATTACTAATGTGTCAAATTCTTCTCGTGGACTTGTATGCTGTGAATTCCGAAAGTGATGGCCCCACATCCCCGCATGTTTGGAAAGTACGGTACTCGTTGGAGTGTTGTACCCCGCATTTGAGAATGCAGCGCACGTATTCCGTGACCCCGTCATCCAAACGCGGAACCTGGTCGTAATGCACGTTTGAAGCATAGACAACTCATCAACGTAGTATATAAATGCCGGAGATCGCTCGGTAATCCGAGATTCATGTCCTCTGAAGCTTCAAGGGAATGAGTATCTAGTGAGTTTGAAATACCCTCGGCCATAGGAGCGCCCGCGGAATACCACCGCCTACGTCTCCAGAAGCCAATTTAGCACCGGTAACTCCAACCTCGTCAAGGCATAAATATATACGGCCAATCTGCACTCGTATTGTTATATAAGAACCTGATAGCAGCCCTGGATCTTCTACTTGTATCTGTTCTCGAATCTACCACCTTCAACAAGCTCCTCCAAAATGGGTTACCAAATTGTCGGCATTGCGATTGCCGCAGCGATATATTTATTTATCAAATACCTAAACCAAACGGACACCCCCAAAATTAAGAATCTACCTGAAGTCCCCGGACTTCCTCTGTTTGGTTCTCTCCTTAAATTTGGCAGCGATCATGCTACAGCGGCATACAATTATTCAAAGACGTACGGGCCGGTGTTCCAAGTCCGCTTAGGCAACAGAGTACGTCCATTGCTCCTCATCGAACCCCCAATTGCCAGTCTTGATATCTAACCTGTTTCAGAGAATTGTCTTTGCCAATACCTTTGATTCTGTCCGCCACCTGTGGATCACGAACCAGTCGGCTCTCATCTCCCGTCCTACCCTCCACACCTTTCACACAGTCGTCTCCTCCTCTCAGGGTTTCACTGTTGGGACATCCCCGTGGGACGAGTCATGCAAAAACCGCCGCAAGGCTGCTGCCACAGCTCTAAACCGCCCTGCGGTGCAGTCTTATATGCCAATTCTTGACCTCGAATGCAACGTTTCCATCAAAGAAATCCTTCAAGATTCCAAGGACGGCACAGTCGATGTTGACCCCATTGCATACTTCCAGAGATTTGCACTGAACACAAGTTTGACACTCAACTATGGCTCTAGGATTGACGGGAATATCGACGACGAACTGTTGCAGGAGATCTGCCACGTTGAGAGAGTCGTGAGCAACTTCAGAAGTACTAGCAACAACTGGCAGGACTATATTCCGCTTCTGAGGCTATGGCCGAGCAGCAGCAAGGGCCCGAAGGAGTACAGGGAGCGCAGAGATAAGTACTTAAGCTTTTTACTGGCCAAGTTAAAAGATGAAATTGCAAGAGGAGTAGATAAGCCTTGCATTACCGGCAACGTAAGTTTAAAAACGTCAACGTAGTATTTGAAAGATTGCTAAAATTATCCAATAGATTCTCAAAGACCCAGAAGCGAAGCTCAGCACAAATGAGATCAAGTCAATCTGCCTTACCATGGTCTCTGCAGGTCTCGATACCGTGCCAGGGAACTTGATTATGGGAATCGCATACCTCTCGTCACCTCACGGCCAAGAAATCCAAAAACGGGCCTACGACGAAATTATGAAAGTATATCCCGATGGAGATGCCTGGGAGAAGTGCATTTTGGAGGAGAAAGTTCCTTATGTCTCCGCCTTCGTTCGTGAAGTACTGCGCTTCTTCATCGTCATTCCCATCTGCCTGCCACGAACGAGCATAAAGGACATCAAGTACGAAAATGCAGTCATCCCTGCTGGAACTACCTTCTACATGAATGCATGGGCTGCAGACTACGATTCGACTCATTTCAAGAACCCCCAGGAATTCTCCGTTGAGCGCTATCTCGATAATCTCGAAGGTTCTGGTGGCACTCCACATTTTGCCTACGGTGCCGGTTCTCGTATGTGCGCTGGCTCACACCTTGCCAACCGCGAACTATACATCGCGTTTGTCCGCATGATAGTGGCTTTCCACATCGATCCGGCCAAGAAGCCGGAGGATCTTCCGATCTTGGATGCGTTGGGATGCAACGCTATACCCACATCTTTGACAACTGAACCAAAAAGTTTTAAGTGCGGTTTCCGGGCCAGGAATTCAGAGTCACTGAAACAGTGGATTCAGGAGAGCGAAGATAAGACGAGACACATATCTAGCTGAATGACTGGGGAATGATAAAGGAGTTGGGAGTGGTTTTCCAGGCTGTCCGTTCGGTGGCAAGATTTTCAGAATATTTGCAGTGCTCGGGAAATTTCATATCAAATCACGGTTATCAGTGACTCCTTTTTCGCAGTAAGCTCAAATATTTATACCCTGGGGTGTGCACTTAAATTCCATAGACCGTTATTATTATGGTTTGAACAAGCAAATATGATCTCAATCAAAGATCTCTATTGTTTTAGCATACTCTGTACGAAACTATTCATACATTTAGTCTTTGTAGTAATTCGAGACTTGGAATTTACATCTGGTTGTTGGATACCCTTTTGTAATTGCTTTGGCGCTAAGCTACCCCAGAATTTTAGTCCCACTCCCCGGGGTAGATCCAAGCACTCCGCCTTTCCTCGGGCCAAAGTCCCGCTCGGGTTCCCGTCCCCAAACAACACCATTTGTCTATCCGACGCCCCCAATCACCCATAATGCGACTGTGAGCATGCAAAATATTCTCGAGACCCAAGTCAGCGACCTGTCGAGCCTAGTCGATTCTCCCCTCCCACTCCCTCTCGTCGCCGGTTACGCGATGTCGGATCGACGGGGTACTGACAGTGCGGAAAGCCCAGCGCGGGACCAAGGAAAGCGGAAAAGCGACGACCTGGGGACCCAGAATGGTGGGCAACCTAGAGCAAAACGGAATCGCTATATTTCAATAGCATGGTAAGATCACACCTTATCGCGCGCCTATTCCATGCTGCAGGGGATCTATTCTTGATTACGATGCGAAATGCTGTGGAATGTAAGGGCGGAATGCGGAACTCGCGACTGACAGATCTGACAGCAACGAATGTAAGCGCCGGAAAATCAAATGCAATGGAAACTCACCTTGCCAACGCTGCGGGAACCTCAACCTCGAATGCCAGTATGCGCCCAACTGCTGCGCGAATGGGTTCAAGGACTCGGAGGAGTTTAAGCAGATGAATGCGCATCTCTCGAGTCTGCAGGAACAGATCGATAACCTATACGCGAACCTCAATGCGCTGCGCAGTGGAGACATCGGCCCCAATAAGGGGTCGATGACTGGATCGATGAGCCAGAGGAGCATCCAGAGTACGAGCCCGGCCTTGACATATCGCCCTCCTCCTAAGCACCCCCGATTCCAAGGCCCGACAAGCTCGGCATTCAGTTTTGATGTCGCGAAGAACACTCTACAAAATATGGGATACCCGGGCCTGGAGACCGGGGAAGATGGGAATGTGATGCAAGATGATACACCTGCGGGCTCGCCGCCGATAAGACAGGCCGTTTTGCCATCGCATCCGTTTAGAGATCCGCTGTGGTCGATAACAAAAGAGGAGGCGCTACGGCTATGCGTGGTATATGAAGATGAGATATGCATCATGTATCCGTTTTTGGACATGAATTGGGTTGTGCAGGTCGTCAATACCCAGTATCGGTCCATGGAAGAGAGCTCTCCGAAAAATGGACTAAACCCCAATACCGACTCGGCGAGCCCTGTTGAGGAGCAAGATTTGAATATTATAAAACTGGTACTGGCTACAGCGTCTGCCGTAGAATGCTCGGGCCAGAGCGAGTTTGCCAACCGGTTGTTTGAGAATACAAAACGCGCCTCAGATAATATTCTGCATGCAGAGGGGGTTTCGATTAAGGATATACCCTTGGTAGTGCTTGTGGCAACTTATCACTTTCACTGTGATGAAGAGTATGTTAGCTCCGTCACTTCCCTTTTTCACATTACTAACGGATGACTAGAGCTCTTGCCTGGCGTGTAATTGGCCAGGCCTCCAGAATGTGTGTTGAGCTTGGGTTGCACCGTCGAGACTCATTATTTAAGAATTTCCCCGACGAAGAGGACCGTGCAAATGCCGTCCGATTATTTTGGTCAATTTACTGCCTCGATCGGCGATGGAGTTTTGGTACAGGCATGCCATTCGCCATGCAGGATGCAGATATTGACCCAAGCATACCTGGACCCGTGAGTTTCCACCCTCCTTCTCTGCGCCGCCCTCCTAACACCACAGCAGGAAGTCAAGATACCTTATCTCAGTGTCATGATCTCGTACTCCCGTATCGGGTCGCGTGTGTGGCGGTCTGTGGCCGGCTTCGACACCCTCGCTCCGACAGATATCAAAAAGGAAGACATCGGCTACCTCGATTACCAAATCTTGCAGTGGCAGAAGGCCATCCCTCCTGAGCTGCAACTCCCCACTAACGGTTCACCGCAATCTGGAAGTCGAGCAATGCATCGCCTACAGGTACTCCTATACCTGCGTTGCAACCAGATGCGCATCCTGATCTACCGCCCCGTCCTCCACTCGGCAAACTCGATAATGGAGAACCTGTCGTATGCGCAGACGGTTGTTGAATTGGCGAAAGACAGCATCCGCGCCCTGACTCACCTAAATCAGACGACGGATATTTACCGTGCACAGCAACAGTGCTTCAACTACTTCCTTATTTCTGCGCTAGCCGTCATCTTCCTGGCCTCCTGTCACGCCCCTGTGCAGTTCAGTGCCCTTTGCAAGGATGAATTCTACATGTCGCTTGAGCTCGTCCGCGGCTTCAGCTCAAAGTCGTACGTCTCCAAGCGCCTATGGCGCACCATAAAGGGCCTCAAAGAAGTCGGCCCGAAACTGGGCCTGGAGCAGGAACACGCACCCGCCCCCAGAGCAGGGTCACTAGATGACCCCCATTCCAGCGCCGCGCTGGCGATGGCCGGATTGGCAGGGCATGAGATCTCCGGCATGCATGGATTTATGGGCCAAGATGGCCGAGGGGGGAATAATGGAGGGAACGGGCACTCGATGTCTGCGGTTGGGAATAGCCCTATTAATGGGTTTCAAATGAGTCATGAAATGACGAATCTTTTTGAAGCAGCGCTGGGGGCGGGGACGGGGCTTAATGGCGGATATACCGGCCCTGGGCAGATGGATGATGGAGGGGTTAATAGTGGGGAGAATATGGTTGGGATGGCAGGGGGGGCAAACGCTTTTGGGGGCGACGATGAGCTATACAGGCAGTTGAGAGATCTGTTTTAATTCGCGCAGGCGGATTTGAAAAGGATGGAAGGGCAAAATGGAAAAGTTTCTTTACATGGCATATACCAGCTTGGAAGGCGGTTGGGCGACACTCCCAGTACATGTGGTAAATAATTTATGATAACTACAATACTACATTTATGGACATGTATTTGTGTGAGTGTTGGAGCGCTCTTATACAAATGGTGCTGGGTAAAAGTAGTGATATTTATATGACTTTTTATTACTATTTATCCTCGTGATCGAATTGTGCTACTCAATTACAGAAGGGAAATATAATATTGTTTGTGATGTAGGGCATGTGTATGGCGGCGATTGTTATAAGGCACCCATTTGGTGTGGAACAAGCAAAAGAAGAATCTTCCACCAAGTTATATATAGATTGTAAACTAATAAATATCAGTTATTTACCTCCTTCCTATTCAAGCTCGATATCGTAGCGCACTACGAGGACCGCTCCCAAAACGATGCTGACATAAGACCGCAATTCTCACCTCGTCCCGCCCTTTACTATACCACCGACGTCATCTCGGCATCCATCCCACCCCGCAATCGACCCTACTCACCCCCTCCACCGATGTAATGAGTAACCCCCCCACCCAAGCTGACAATTAACAACAAAATATAACCCCTCAATCCCATCTACCCTGCACCTACCCCTCCCATCCCAGCAGCTGCATAAACATTATATAAACCACATCCCAATTCTCACTTAATCATGCCACAACCACCCCGACCCATCATCCCAAACCCCCTCTCGTACCACCACGTCAACTCCCCCGCCTCCAAAATGGCCCGCGAAGAAGATATTAAGGCCTACGGCTTCACAGCCTACCCGCGCTCTACAGCCGCTCTCCTCGCTAGTCGCGTCGACCCTAAGCAGCCCCATGAACTGAGTGTGGAGGATATTCCCCTTCCCAACACCCCGTTGGTGACTGCGGTTCTTGAGTATGCGAAGAGAGAATTACCGGTTGAGACGTTCAACCACAGCATGCGGGTGTTCTACTACGGTACCCCTCCCCCATTGCCCAATTCATCCCCCCAGCCGGTCTAACACCCCTACAGGAATCGCCATAACCAAATTCTCCTTCCCCTCCCTCCTGACCCCCTCCTGGATAACAACCTACCTGCTCACCGCCCTCCTGCACGACATCGGCACCACACCCACGAACATCACCTCCACGCTCCTCAGCTTCGAGTTCCACGGCGGGCTGCTTGTGCTGGACTTACTCAAGAAAGAAGGGGCGCCAGAGGCGCAGGCGCAGAGCGTGGCGGAGGCGGTGATACGGCATCAGGATCTGGGAGAAACGGGGAGTGTGACGAGCGTTACGGCCGTGGTGTTGTTGGCTACTATTTTCGGTGAGTTCGATTACCTTTGTGCATACACCCACCATCTTATAGTAGTTTGAGACCGTTTTTGGTGTTCCCGAAAGTGGAGTCGTGCTTGGGGTCGCGGCTGGTGGGGTTGGCGGGGTGGTGGTGGCGGGGAAACACAGACGGGTGGGGGACCAAGACCAAGGGCTAACGAAACGCAGATAACGTAGGCAAGAACGAAGAGCTCGTGCACCCCAAGACGATCGTCAATGTCACGAATGCGTATCCGCGCCTGAAGTGGTCGCAGTGCTTTGCGCATACGATTAGGCAGGAGCTGGAGCTGAAGCCGTGGGCGCATACGACACATCTGGGGGAGAAGGAGTTTGAGGAGGGGGTGTTGGGGAATAAATTGATGGAGCCGTTTGAGTAGGGTGGCTGTTGTATCTGGGGAGATGAGGGTGTTGGCGGCGATAGGGAGAGGGGCAATG
>JPKE01002671.1:0-15141 GCA_000750995.1 Pseudogymnoascus sp. VKM F-4520 (FW-2644) | reverse complement strand
GCCCCTACCTCCGCCCCAACCTTCCGACTCCCATCCAAAAACTTCCACACGAAATCCCCCTTAGCCACCCTGCACACTCCACCGGGGACATTACTCCCATCATAGAAGACAAACGGTATCGCAATCGGCGCAGCCTTAACCCGCTCCTGCAGCCCCAGAAACTCCTTCCTTAGCGCCTCGCGCGCCTGTGACTCCTGCAGTAGCGAGCGCTTCGTCAGCGCTTTCGGGAAGGCGCCAATGGAGGCGTTGGGCGCGAATTTGCGCTTTGGTGCTGCTTCATCGCTTGGGGGCGCGGGGGACCCGCTTTGTGATCGCGACTCTGCGCCGTTTTTAGGAGTTTGCTTGTTCGAGGCGGTGGAATCGCCTTCGTCTTCTTCGTCGTCAACACCGAAGCTTAGCTTTGGGGTGCCAGCCTTGCGCTTTGGCTTCTTCTTTGGAGGCTCGGAAGGGGTGGAGCCGCTGTACTGAGAAATTAGCTTTGATTCTTCCTGCTGCAATGCAATTGCGCGATGGTGGAGAGGGGGATTGAATGCGACTCACCCCGAGCCCACGACGGGTGTGGCGGCACCAGAGCCCCCACGACTGCTACCTAGCAGAGATTCCTGGGCATCGCGCTCCTTCTGCTCGATGGCCTCGGCGCGGCGCTTGCGGAAGTCGGAGAGGTTGACGAGGCCGACGGTCTGGTTGGAGAGGATGTCCTCGGCGGTTTTCGCTTGTGGCTTGAAGCGCGGGTTGGGTGTGGAGGAACCTGAGGATGGGGCGGACATGGCGGTGCGCTGTGGGGGCTGGGAGCGCAAATCGAGGGTATTGAGAGTGGTTGATGTGGGAATGTTATGAAGAATCAGTGGAGAGGTTAGGTTGCTAGCTTGGATCCAAATTTGGACGAGGTGCTGCAAGGCTGAGATGTGGCGGGAGGCTGATCGGCGCTAGTGCCCGGTGTGGATGCCAGTTGAGAATCCGATCAGATTGTTGAAAGTGCATGGGTGTTATCGCCTTATCAGCTTAATGGAGAAGGTTGTTGTAACGAAGGAAGGATACCCTGTCACTCTTCGTATGCTCGGGAAACGCTGGATCTCTAAAATTGAGGAGCCTTACTATCTGGATGTTAGTTCTTTTAAATAGCCCGAATCATCTACAAGACTGGGTTGGCAACCGCCAACTCATCCTTCTATGTATGGGAGGGGGTTCCCCTTGGTATCTAATAGTAGTAACCCTATGTTCAACGCATACATCTAGTTCTCTACCACAATCCCATACTTCTCATAGGGGAAGTTCTCCAACGTGAGAAGATACTGGGAATAGCCGTCGCCAACCTCGCCCGTCCCCTCTCCAATGACGCCCTGAGCATCAGGAATTCTGCCTGCCAAGACGAGATCTTCTCTGCCAGTAAACTCCTGTTTGAGACCTGGGTGAGGGCACCAGATGGCTCTCATGCCCGCTCTCCTTCCAGCCTCAACACCTGGCACAGAGTCCTCAAATACAAGGCACTCTTCTGGTTTAATTGGGGCCTCGCCCTCTGATAGTGTGGCGTTCACCATATCCAAAGCAAGCAAGTAGATATCTGGTGCTGGCTTACCCCTTCCCTTTGCAATTCTCGGGTCATCTCCCAGCACACGTCTCGCTTCCTCGAACACTGTGAACAAGTGTCCCAGGTGATCGGTCTTCAGCTTGAAGTTCCCAGTGTGCGAACTGGTGGCCAGAGCCAGGTGCAATTTCTCCCCCTCCTTCGCGCCCTTCGGCTTCGCAGAATTCAGGTTCTTTAGGAGCTCGACAACACCGGGCAAAGGTGCCGCAGACGGGAAAAGCCTGCGCTGGATCTCCGCTTGTTCAAGAGTAAACTGTTCTTGCGGAATTGGCAGTTGCGCCCACTCGTGGAATATGGCCGCAGCAGCGGGGCCGGGGCGGCCTTGGAGCTGTGCCTTGACGGACCACGGCATGGGGGGGCGGCCGTAGCGCTCGAGCATCGTATTGACGCTTTCGGAGTATTTGTCCTCGGTGTCGAGGAGGAGGCCATCCATGTCAAAGAGACATGCTCTGATGGGAGGGAACCTGGGCTGAAGTTAGATTCCGCAGTGGGCGGGATAAACATGGCGATTCGGTACTAACTCTTTAGTATCTTGAGCCATTTTGAGGGTCTGCACCGCGGAATAGTCTTGAGGGAATATTACAAGAGTAATGGCCTGAGAAATCCGTTGTAGATACTAAAGAGTCACAGTGGAAAAGAATGTATAGCTGTTCAGGTTACGGGATGGAAAATAATGGAGGGGTACATACGGTCCTTCCCGTTGGGGGTATCCCCACATCAGTGCGGGAATCGTTCCGCCCAGGTCTCACGAAGGTCGGTGGGGTTCTCCTCTGACATCCAACATTCGCGCCATGGCATCCCGAACAGAACGCTTCGAGCGGAAAGCAAATCCTAAGCCTGCAGTGCCATCGCCGACCGAGGAAACAGAAACTGTGCGGTTTGAACCCGAAGAGGAAGCTGTACGTACGCAATCCCTGCCGAACCGATAGCACCTCCTAACTCCCAGCTAGGAGCTCCTCAGGGAATCGAACGAGCGCAAGGTTGCTGCGAACGAAAGGTTCGCTGCTGGAGAGTATGGCGCGGCAATAAAAATTTACGCGGAGGCCATTTCGTCATGTCCGAATTATCTATACTATGAACGCGCAGTTCTGAACAGCAATGTTGCCGCTTGCCACTTGAAGCTGGAAGAATGGAAGGAGACGGTCAAGGCTGCGAGCGAATCTGTCGACGACCTCGACCGTTTAGATCCCACAAAATCAAAGGATAATAAGAAGGATGGTAGTTCCAAAGGCCACGATGGTAAAGAGATTGTTGAAGCGCAGGAGGAAGAAGCAGATGAGGAGATAGTCAGTGTTGGGGCGGCCAAGGCCGAGGACACTTCGGTGGTGGCGCGGCGGAAGGCAGATATAGAACGGATACGCTCGAAGGCCTTACTGAGGAGGGCAAGAGCAAGGAGTGAGTTGGGGGGGTGGTCAGCACTTGGAGGGGCTGAAGAAGGTATGTTGTATTGGTGCCTGCGACGTCGCGTTGCTAATATAATGTAGATTACAAGGAGCTCGCGAAGATGTCAAACCTATCACCGGCAGACCGCAAGGTAGTACAAAGGCAGCTGATCCTGTTACCACCGCGGACAAAAGCAGCACAAGAAAAGGAAATGGGCGATATGATGGGGCAGCTCAAGCAGCTTGGGAATGGCATTCTGAAACCGTTCGGCTTGTCCACAGACAATTTTCAGATGGTTAAAGACGAGAAGTCGGGTGGATATAGCATGAACTTCAACCAAGGGAATAAATAATATATATCCTTGAACAGCCAAATATATTCTAATAACATGGTAAATAACAAGGTATCATGGTACAGTACAATAAATTACAAATGAGCCGAAGGCACCACAATAGCCCTTCCTCTCCTCTTCTTCTTCTTCCCCGACACATCTGCTTCCTTTGCTGCATCCGCTGAAGCTGCCGAAAACAGAGACTGGCCTAACGTGTCTGCAAGCGTGAGCACTCTCGTGCTGACAGTCGCGCCATCACGCCTATTCTTGCCCTCACGTCTAGACTGCGCAATCACTTCGATGAAGTCCCATAATTTGCCTTCTGGCTCGATCTTGCCCGTCAGGGGGTCGCGATGTGGCGTCCACGTCGGAGCGAGCTTCATCTGTGGCGGCGACTTTGATAACTTGTCTTTTGCTACTACGATAATGCCTTCTTCCTCAAAGCGTTGGTATGCATTTTTGAGCGTCTCCTTGTTAACCGCTTCGAAATACGAGAGATCTCCTTGGTGATATAGTGTCTTCCCGAGCTACAATATTGTTAGCTAGTTTCCATGTATAATTTGGCGGGAAGGCTTACCAGTTGTGCACTATTTTGGGCACTCGTCACGCCTACCCAAGCATCATCTGGCCGGTCGAATGACGGCGTTAAGCCCATCAGAGACACTGCACCGAGCCAACTTGCCTCAATGAAGGGCCAAATCATAAAACAGTAGAAATCGTAATTCTCGCGACCGGCAGCACGCTCTTCCTCGGCAAGGCCAACTTCCGTGATGTTTCCATCAGAATCACGCAATAGCTCGATGACCCTGTCTTCCTCGAGGCCGTGGAGGGTATTTTCGAGGTTTTGGGCCAGCCCATCTGTTGGATAAATAAACTCTCCCCTGAAAAGTTGTGACAGGAACAGGACCTGGTCTCGAAGTTCAATGAATGAGATTCGCTGATCTGACCTTAACCCTCCCCGTTTGATTCTCGTGTACATGCTGGCGCTTACAAGCGCTTCTGTAATGAATAGATGGATTGTCATATTGCGATAGAAGGACAGTTGGAATCGGTCGACGGCATAATATGTTGGTGTAGGAAGGCCTTCGACAACGCCAACCAGATCTTTTCCTAGCACGTCCAGACCCCTGTCGATGACAGAAGAGGTTGTAGCACCGCCAAAATGAGCAACTCGTCCCCCTTTGGCTCGAACTCGATCGCTCAGCCATTCAATTCTTCGAATAAGCTCCGGCTTACCAACGCCCCGTCCACGAAGCGTGAGCAAGACAGTGCCAATCAACGCAGTTGGCATCACCACAGAAATTGCATTAATATCTGATAATACCTTGTAACCCAAGGTCCGCAAGATTCTTTGGCGGACGCTGGGGTCGTCAGCAGCCTTTACATTCAATTGTTGTGGAATGGTAGTGCTTCGAGACATTTGATCTTGAATAAACCCCCTTAAGCTCCATGGCTCATGGAATCGGACGTCTACTCTACCAAGCTTCAGGGATAATACTGAAGATGCTGACAGGAAATCTGCCAGGTTCTCCTTCTTCTTGGGAACTCCAAGTAACTCGCCCACATAGCCTTCGGTTTCGATGACTTTATCGTATTGAGTGCTGACTGGGCAGATGATTGTATCTTCAACGCGCCCTGACAGTATACTATCGAGAATGAAACTGAGGATGCCGAATTTTGGTGGTAAGAGTTTTCCTGTCCGTGAACGGCCGCCTTCTATAAAACATTCAAAATTGAATCCTCCTTGAAGAAGTGTATCAATATATGCCTGGACAAGTGTTGTATACAGAATGTCGTCGCCAAAACTGCGCCGAATATACATGGCACCTGAAGGAGTCAGTCTTATTTATCTCAGTCAACCGACGGAGCAAATACTCTACATACCTGCGTGCTGTAAGAAAGAGCCAACCACCGGGAAGTTCAAATTGTCTCCCGCAACCACGGTCGGCAAGGCCATCCCAAGGCGGTAGCTAATAAGTTGTAAAGATACGTAGTCCACATGCGATCGATGGCATGGTAGGAATATGATACTTTGTCGTTTCTTCTCTGCCTCCTTAGCAACATTCCGTAGCCGCAAGACTTCTTCACTTGACACATGGATGCCTAGTATTATCGAATACATCGTTAGTCCAGCTTGTAAAGGAGGGCATGCGTCTCAACGCACCTTGGTGGTATGCTCTAGTCAACAACTCCGTACAGAAATAATATGCGCTCCTGATAAATGTCTTGTTCTCCATCTTGCAGATCATATCGTCTGTCATTTTTTCTGCCAGCTGCAGTAGACTCTGCTCTATCGCAATCTTTCGCGCTGCTTTATTCGTCTCGGACATGCTATCATCTCGGTTTAAAAGGCCCTGCTCTTCCTCCGCCTCAACGCGCTTCGAAGCCAACTCGGAGATTTTATTTTGCAGGATTGGTGTCGACACTACTGCAGCCTTCATATTCTCGCTGAAGCCGGAATAGTAGACCGGTTGACCTATGGGTTTGTCGTACGAACGCCATCCTGTCCCAGATATGTGGAGGGATATTTCGCGGAGGAACCTAAAACGCGGCGTTAGACACTTGCTAAACTGGTTGCTGTATATATCAATAACTTACTCGAGCGGCGCTGTTCTGAACCTGCCAGCATGTGTCATGAGAGCTTGCTCGCTGTCGGCCGCTTTCTCAGGGGGGGGAATATATCCACTGGGGTGTAGGGTGACCTTGTCGCCAAAGATCTCGAGATCTGGGGCCGAGTCCTCTCGAGGCCCAGAGCCTCCCGATTTTGCCATTATTGCAGATATTCCGACCTCACTTCATCGAATTATAACCATAGTCGCATTGCAGTTGATCTCAACAGTCTAGGTCGAGGAGGGCGAGTACACCTAGCTTGCTTCCCCAGACTGAACCGACCCCACTGTCATTTATACCGGCGCGAGCCGAATTGCCGAGTGATTGGCTGGCCGAGGACGAACGTCAAAAACCCTCCCTCATGCATAATAAAAAGCACTCCGCTTCGAGTATTGTGCATGCATACCCCCACCTCAACATTATTCTGTCTGCTCTTGACTGGACTGCAATCGATTAGACTGCAATTTCTCGGCATCTCGATGGCCATCTCAAAGCTGTAACCACAATGGCAAACACCTCGGCGTCACCGGGTACGCATGTCGCAGCGCATCTTTTGTCTCTTGCCCATCCTCCGACAACTGTATCCCGCATCTTCACCGAGAAAGTCAAACTCCGGCCCTTGCATCTTAAACCTGGCGAAAACCCCACGCCCTCTGGTCGCGCTTATCGACGCACACTGCGCCTACAAGCTGCGTCGAAGCTCAAGAAGAAGCGCAAGCCGCAACCATTGAGTGCGGCTGAGAAGCGCGCAACAGGACTGCACTCGATTCCCAGCGACCAACAGAAATACGCGATTTTCGAACCGCTCCACCAGCTATGGATAGGATACATCAATGAAATATTAGGGTCAGGGAGGCCAATTTCTGGACCAGTAGCTGCCAAGCTTGCGAGCGCAGACTATCATGGCGCACTCGTCCAGGTGGCACGGAGCCGCTGCACAAGCCGTGTTGGTGTCAAAGGAATCGTCGTCAAGGATACCAAGTTTACATTCGAAATTATTACCGAAGAAGACGAGCTGAAGGTTCTGCCAAAAGAGCACACAGTTTTCAGGTTCGAAGTTCGAGACGACACAGAAGTAGAAGAATCGAAGGATACACAACCGGACCAGGCAGCAAAAAAGAGCTTGATTTTCGAGTTACATGGGGATCAATTTCAACATCGTGCCGTAGACAGAGCGAACAAGAAGTTTAAGCAACACTTCTTACCGGATCTTTGAGAAGATGACTTTGCTGAATTGGGAGATTGAACACAAAACCTCCAGGCAGCCCAGAATACTAGCCGTTCATATCGCGCTACTATTATAAACAGGCGGGGCCATTTGGAGTGAATCCACAAGACGATAACTCGCAGTGGTGCAAAAATTAAAGACGCCGCGACAGTTGCTCTCTGATGCAAGGTCGCAGGAATGCGGTTTTTGTCAAATTGGGAGCCACCAGTATGGCTGGGAAGGCCCACATTTTTACTCCAAGATGCGGAATGCATACATCCCGAACATGGCATCAGACGGCCTCATCATCAAGTGATCAGGTTTGATATTCATACGTGTCGACGGCCTCCTACATTAGCGGTGCCTAAAAACTACCTAGTAGTTGATATTCATAGGTCTGGTGTAGAGAACAAGAGGAGCGTTTCAGCTATACAGAGGAAGCTGGGTAATTATTCTAAGCTTGGTCTCATGCTTCCAAGGCTTCCCACAGTACAGAGAATTGAGCGTAATGAGTAGATACTTAGATATCTTGAGAGTAATGAAGAATATATCTACTGTAGTTCCATATGTGCTAGCTTTCGAGGTATTGTGGTGTGGAATGCAAAATTGAAACAGAACTGGTTATGTTAAATTTATGCCCAGCCCATTAAATAAGTCAGGCCAAATAATATTGCTCGCCGGTCAGTGACCTCGTATATTCCCAACAAACCTACCATAAATGCAATAAAAGCTGACAGACAATAATGTTTTTCCCACTTGCAACCCGTGCTCAAGCCGTTACCCTGAAAAATTGTGGCTACAGTTATGAGAATATCGAAAAACTGACCGGCATCAAGAAAAAGCAGCTCCAATACATAATCAGCGAGGCTAAGAAACGCGGGTACAACCCAGAAGTCAGCCCGACTCTCAAAGACGAGTATTTCCACGACGGACACCCTGACAGGCCAACGAAACTCTCAAAGGAGCAGATAGCAGCGTTAGTCGACGCATCAAAACCGATTGAAGGGGTGCCAAGGAAGACGAACGCGATACTGGCCCAGGAGTTTGGGATCTCAACACGAACTATCCGTCGGTTTAAAGGAATGAAGGGAGAGTATAAGAAACCTATATACCGACCACAGCGAACAAATTCCCCTGCGGCTGGCTCTGAGGCTCAGAGTGAAGAGGAACGTGACGTTGACATGAGCACGACGTCAAGCACAACTGACCAAACTACCTCCGGCGGCGACTCGCTGTTGGATCAGTTGCACGCGGCAGCGACTGGCGAGGAATAAGCAGCACCAAATACTCACCAAACTACTTAAAATTATACGCCATCGTCACAGCAGTAGCTACACAGCATTGCATATCGCTGTTGATGAACTGAATTTAATAAATCAGCTGCCTAGTCCTCGGCAAGGGTCTACGCTGACCATACTGCACCTATTGAGTGAAGTTCCTGGTTTAGCCTTGATACGATTAAGTGAATCCTAGGGGGAATTGGGGCTATTTTGGCGCCCACTGGGACGTGCAAAATGACGAGGAAACTCCCATGGCTCCAAACAGACACCAATCAAGATAGTTCAAGCCCCCGGAGTACTACTTCATCACGCACCAGAAGGCCGAGACCTATCTTGGATAGTTCAGACATAGAACATCCTCCAGGGAGAGAGAAACGCAAGGGGCAAGATCTAAGGGCCGCAGGCAAGCATTATTATAGACTCCTTCCTACTGAATGAAATACTAATGAGCATAGCACGTGAAGTATCTCCTACTCCACTAGACGAACCGCCCCAAGAAAGGTATATAATATCACGTGGCTATAACTGTCATAAATTGGGCTAAAACCTATGATAGTTTCATGATTGATGGATTTAGCAATGATGACCGGTATCGTATGGTCGAAGACGAATTCCTGGACGTAGCAAAAGAGTTCACCCAGCATCTCCATGCTGCAGAGTACCAGCGCATGAAAAATAACGCGAAGGCCCAGAATGCAGCTACTATAAATGCAATATCGAGGCCGGTTACTACTAAGATGGGAGGCCAGACACGTCGAAAAGTCGAAAGCATAGCCAGGGCGAGGAAGCAAGCCGATGCTATCAAAGATATCCATGGAGACCAAACTCGGGAGGCTGAGGCCGATTCCGATGAAAGTCAGGGGCCTTGGCTTGGTACAGCCCTTCATGGACTTATGGAAAAACCGAGGGCATCCGCCGTGCCCTTGACTGATATTTCGGGATTCCACAGTACTTCGAAGGCAGCTGCTGGCTACCAAGGGTCCTCAGTTGGGCGAATGGAAACCTACGATGTACCAGATCCAGAAGAGTCTGGATTGACAAAGCCTGACTCAATAGAATCTACTGAAGGGGAGGAAGAAACAGAAACCGAGGATGATGACGACGACCTTGCTGCCGCGCCTGTGGCTAATCATACAAGTTCTTATATAAAAAAGGAGTCGATTGAAAAGAGCACGGAGATTGGAGCAGCACGGCAACCCGAACTAATAAAGTGCAAAATGTTTGAACCATCGTCATATAAGGAAGAGGAGCCAACTTCTGCCGCACGCACAATGTCCGCAGAAAGTATGGCCCGTATTGCTCGAAGGAGAGAACAGGCTAGAATAAAAACGATCAAAGAAGAGGAGGATACCAAGGAAGCCAAGGATATGCCCAAGTTCCTATAAAACATTTCTCTCTCAAAGTCTTCCATGCGTTTGCTCACGTGGCGTTGATTCCACCAAGGCAGAGTCATTTCTGAAGTAAATTCTCCAAATATCATCAGCCAAGAGGCCCAAGACCTAATATCATGAGTCTTAAAGACCAAGAGAACTATTTCGCGACATTCATTGGTTAGTAAATTATAGTGTACAAATCGACAGAGATTTGAAGAGTGGTTGGTTGATAAGCTATTGCCACCTTGGTACCCCTCGGCTACCGTGCGTAATCAGCAATCGCGGGGCAAACTCTTGACTGGAACTTTTTGTTATCCTCCAACAAACACCACACTCGAAATACTCGAGAACTACGAATAAATCTCACAAGAAATTCACCTGGGCCCTTCAAGATGGCGTCCATGGATTTAGATGCGCCGATTTCTATCGCGCCCGCTGCGCGTGCCCCCCAAACAGCCGCAACGTAAGTCCTTAAACTTTTCCCCGCCATGTGAATAATTTATACTGACGCAACTAGTATTCTGTGCTGTAACTGTGGTGCACCCATCGACGGAGCAGCATCCGCGAACGCATTATGTTACGACTGCGTCAAACTTACTATGGATGTCTCTGGAGGCATCCAAAGAGAGGCCACCCTTCATTTCTGCAGAGATTGCGAGAGATGGTTACTTCCACCCACCAGTTATATTGTGGCCGCGCCCGAATCGAGAGAACTACTGGCTCTGTGCCTGAAAAAGCTTCGAGGTCTTCACAAAGTCAGAATTATCGACGCAAGCTTTATCTGGACAGAACCCCATTCTCGCAGAATCAAGGTCAAGCTCACCATCCAAGACTCCGTCTCCGAGGGCGTTGTCCTACAACAGTCATTCGAGATCGAATATGTGGTGGCATACCAACAGTGCCCCGACTGTGCCAAGTCATACACAGCAAATACTTGGAGAGCATGTGTACAGGTTAGACAGAAGGTGCCGCACAAGCGTACTTTCCTTTACTTGGAACAACTTATCCTCAAGCATGGAGCCCACAAAGATTCCATCAATATCAAAGAAGTCAAAGATGGACTGGACTTTTACTTTGCAGCAAGAAACCAGGCAACTGCCTTCGTCGACTTCCTCACATCTGTCGCCCCGTGCAAGAGCAAGAAGTCTCAAGAGCTCATTTCCATGGATATCCACACGTCAACAAAGTCATATAAGTTTTCGTATTCCGTCGAGTTAGTTCCCATCTGCAAAGATGACTTGGTAGCACTGCCTATCAAGCTGGCACAGCAAAGCGGAAACATGAACCCGATAGCACTATGCTACCGTGTAGGAACCGCCATCAACCTCCTCGACCCAAGCACTCTACAGACACATGATGTCAGCACCCCTATCTATTGGCGTGCACCATTTTCGTGCCTTGCAGACGTAAAAGAGCTTGTTGAGTTTGTTGTCTTGGATATCGACTTGGTGGGCGTGGAGAAGGGTCGCTGGGCGCTTGCAGAGTGTACCATTGCCAGAGCGTCAGACCTGGGCCAGAATGACAAGACATTCTTTGCGAGAACACATCTTGGTAATGTCATTCATCCTGGTGATTCGGTTATGGGATATGTCCTCAGCGAGTCGAATTTCAACAACCCTCAATACGATGCGTTGGAGGCCTCGTCCACATATTCGTCATACATTCCAGATGTCTTGTTAGTCAAGAAGTTCTACGCTAGAAAGAAGAAGCCCAAGAACCGTAACTGGCGCCTCAGGCGTATGAACAAGGAGGAGGGCGATATGTTGCCCAAGAAGGGAGACCAGGAAAAGATGGATAAGGACTACGAGATGTTCTTGCGTGACGTTGAGGAAGATACTGAGCTCAGACAAACCCTTGCTCTTTACAAAGCTCAACAAGCACAGAAAGAGGCAGATGCTATGAGCATCGCAGAAACAAGTGATGGAGAGGAGGACAACACGCCCCAAATAGATATGGAAGAGCTTCTCGACGAGTTCGACGAGTTGAAGGTTAACGATGCTGCTGCTCCTGCGAGTTAGCTTACCGGATGATACGTCTTGGGTTTGGAATCTGGACATATCTCCTGACACATGAGATCATGCGTAGTAGCAGTTTGTAATAGAACTTGGTTCTGATACATAATCTGGCTACTTCTCTTCCATTGTCAATGTGGAGTAAAAAACGACACATTCGCCTGGCATTGCTTCGCTTTCAACTATATTACGAACTTTCCTCCAACAAGGGATAGTTCTAAAAGCGTGTCAGGTTGGGAAGAGCGCTCGGAGGAACGGAGTTTGGGCGTTTTGAGCATTGCGAGGTTGGGTTAACGTGACATGACAGAAAAGTGTTGTTTTAGTTAGTCGCCAATAACAGTGACTTCAATACGTCTTACTTCAAAATTGGGCTCAGTGAAATGTATCGCACATGCTCGTGATTAAGTTATGTTCAATAAATCGTTAACTGTAAGCTACCTGCTTCCTAGAAAATCTTGCTCAACACCTGCTTGACACTCTCCGACTGGTCAGTAGCCTTCCTCTTCGGCACAGCCTGCGTCTGCTTAAACTGTCTCGCCCTCTCCCCACCCTTCTTCACCTTCTCCACCTTAGCACTCGTCTCGCCAGCGGGTATAGACTCCTCCTCCTTCGCCCTCCTAGCCGCCTTCTTCGCCTCCATCCCCTCCAGCATCTTCGCTCTCTCCACATTCTGCACAAACTCCTTATTCTCCTTCGTCGTCTTACTTATCTCCGCCCTCATCCTGCTCGCCCTCTCCGCATTCTCCGCCGCAATCTGCTGCGTGAGATTGTTCCACTTGAAGCCCCTCAAGTACAGCAAGTTCCAAACATCGTCATGGTAATACGTCCCCTTCTTCCCACCAATGATCTGCGTATTGAGCAGCTCACACGCCTTCTTCGCGTCGGACTTGCTGACAAACTCCACCCATCCGTCAGTGAAGGAGCGCTTCTTATTACCGCCGTTGCGCACGCGCCTAGAGTGCGACGTAGGGTCTTCGGGCGTCATGAAGATGCGGTTTATGTTGCCAAAGGGCTCGAGGAGGGAGCGCAGCTTCTGCGGCTTCATGAAGGGCGGGATTCGGGAGAGGTAGACTACGCCGGAGCGTTTGACGGCCGCTTCGGTCGCGACGAGGTTCTTTTTGCTGAGGAGTTTGGAGGTGCCGGGCAGTTCTCCGGACTTTCGTAACCGTTTTGGTTTTTCTTCCGGTTTATCGTCTGCTGTGGTGGCATCGCCGTATTCTTCATTGAGGATGCTTGGTTTGGTCGTCTCTTCGGCGGCTTCATCGTCGAGGTCGTCTTCATCCTCGCTGGCGTCGCTATCGACCTTGACTCTCTTCTGGACTCTCTCTCCTTTCCTTACATCCTCCGCCTCGGAATTATATCCCTCACTTCCCCTGTCATCGTCGCTCTCGCCCGCCTCGAGGAATTCGTTGTGCTTCCTTGTTGTCATTGTCGCTGTGCTTTCTTAAACGGCGTGAAGTCGCATTAATTCTTGCCCATTATTCTTGTCCTTCATGGAAATTTACTGATAGCCGGAACATCTATCGGCCCGGCACACCGATAACAGAGGTACCAGCAACGCCACCAGCCCGATAAGCCCCTCATTTATGGGGACAAGCTTACACAATACGTAAACTGTGACACTCGTCACCATTGCCTCTTTCCTTGGGTAAATCCAATCTTCTACTTGTGTAAACTATACAGTATACCCATATTCCCAACCCCAAAATGTCCACCGAAGTCCTCACCACCATCTCCCCCACCACAAACAAGGGCATCCTCACCCGCGCCGGCGCCACCCCCGCCGACCTCGAGACGATCGTCGACGTCTCCGCCGAGCGCTTCAAGACCTGGAGCAAAACCCCCTTCTCGGAGCGCCAGGCCATTGTCAAAAAGGCGCTGGAGATCTTACTCTCAAAGAAAGATGAGTACGCCAAAGAACTCACCGAGCAAATGGGCCGTCCCATCGCCTACACGGGCGTTGAAGTGACGACAGCAGCGAAGAGGGGTGATTACCTCCTCAAGATCTCGGAATCGGCGCTGGAAGATACACCGGGGGAGCCGGAGAAGGGGTTTACGAGATATATCAAGAAAGTCCCCGTCGGGCCAGTTCTCATCCTCTTCGCCTGGAACGTACGTCACCCCCCCTTCACCCCCAGACAACCACAGCAGCTAACCCTCCCCCCACAGTACCCCTACCTCATCCTTATCAACTCCCTCATCCCCGCCCTCCTCGCCGGCAACACCGTGATCCTCAAGCCCTCCCCCCAAACGCCCACCATCGTCGAGAACCTGTCCTCCATCTTCGCCACCGCCGGCCTCCCCAAAGACGTAATCCAGTTCTTCCACTCCGGCACCCCCTCCACAATCGACACCATCGTCCGCAACCCCAAGATCGCCTTAATCGCCTTCACTGGCTCCGTGGCGGGCGGGCTGGCAGTCCAGAAAGCGGCCTCGGATCGCGTGGTACCTGTTGGTCTTGAGCTGGGCGGGAAGGACGCCGCGTATGTGCGTAAGGATGTGGATGTTGCGTGGGCGGCGGAGGAGATTGTGGATGGCGCGGTGTTTAACTCGGGGCAGAGCTGTTGCAGTATCGAGCGCGTCTATGTCGATGCTAGCATCCATGATAAGTTTGTGGAAGAGGTGCAGAAGGTGTTGAAGGGGTATAAACTCGGTGATCCGTTTGATAAATCCACGAATGTTGGGCCGGTGATTTCGAAGCGCTCAAAGGTGGCTATTGAGGGACATATTAGCGATGCTGTGGCGGCGGGGGCGAGGAATGTTACGCCGGAGAATGAGTCGTTTACCTCTCAGCCAGCGGAGGGGAATTTCGTCGCCCCGACGCTGTTGGTGGATGTGGATCACAGCATGGCTGTTATGACTGAAGAGACCTTCGGCCCCGTCATCCCGGTGATGAAAGTCAAGGATGACGCCGAAGCGGTGCAGCTGATGAACGACAGCGAGTTCGGGCTCACAGCGAGTATCTGGACGAAGGATACGAAGAAGGGGGCGGAGCTGGCGGCCGAGGTGGAGGCGGGGACGGTGTTTGTGAATCGGTGCGATTTCCCGAGTCCGGATTTGGCGTGGACGGGGTGGAAGAATAGTGGGATGGGAGTTACGTTGAGTAAGTTTGGGTTTGAGCAGTTTGTGAAGCTGAAGAGCTTTCATTTGAAGGATTACCCGAAATAGATGGGTGGCTGCTTTTACGGTGGCTAGAATAATAGGGATGGTGTGAATGGATGGATGTCTAATATGCGATGCTATGCGATGCTATGCCATGCTCTGCTATAATTTTCCACACCCAACGTGAAATCACTCTATACGCCCACCTCACGCCTCAATCCACTTCCCATACTCGAACCCCCCCTCAACCCTCACCCC
>JPKE01002670.1:0-49374 GCA_000750995.1 Pseudogymnoascus sp. VKM F-4520 (FW-2644) | reverse complement strand
GAGTGCTTGGGACGAGCGGGAGAGGGTGGGGGGTGGTGATCAGAGGCGCTGTTGGAGTGAGAGTGGAGGGCGAGGCTCTGAGCGAGCGGAAACAGCTAGAGGAACTGTAATGTTATGCGTGAGAGTTCAATTGATGAAGCAAAACAGGACACGAGGTGGGGGTAGGTCCGTTCGCCGGGTAGATGGGTCAGGGGTGTGGGATGGGACGGTATAACTACGGCGATGCTGGCGATATATGCGTTTGGCTTGTGATAATATGAGTAATAAGCGGAGGGTTGTTGTTATTGTCAATAACGAGGGGTTTGGGTGTTGGTAGCGTTAGTAGTGTTAGTATTGATAGTATCGCGATCAGATAGAGGAGTTACTCGGGGATAAACACCCCGTCTCCGACACCACGGACCATCCTCCTCAGCGCCTGAGCATCAAGTCAAGAGTTTAGATGTGTGTAGCTCCCCTCCTCACCGGCGGACAAACATCGGATCCATCTCTCTTCCTGCCCTGTCCCTACCTGTCCTGTTCTCACTTCCGCCCTGTCCCTACCTATACTTCTCATACCCTCCCACCCCGCTCTGTCCCTCCCTACCTTCATACCTGTCCCTACCTCTACCATCCCGCCCTGTCCCTACCTCCTCCGCATCCCATCCAGACCCTCGGACGAACACACACACACACGCACATGCGATGGAGGTATATAAGATCCCCATAATACCTGCATCTACAGGCTCCTACCCCAGAACGTCCGAGCCCCGGGCGCGAGCGGGTGTACTACTGTACTTATACCATCAATCTGGCTCTCTGAGCGAGGATCGCGCGGCTCGGTCTAGGTGCGGTGATTTGATGGCTGTCTCTCTTTGACGGGAACGGGGAAAAGAGTGGCTTTTTGCTTGTCTGCCTGCCTCAAGTCTGTGGATTTGTTACCCGCCTAGATGCAGTGGACCTGTCCGATGCCTGTCCATATCGGCGTTATTATACAGCGGGGAGAGCGGGTAGACCTGCTCCAGTTCTCGCTGGGGTTCCTGATAGGGAATGATCGTGTGTCTGGGCGATGGACTGGGCTGATATCCAACGGCGTGGCTTTGTGAAGCGCCTTCATCATCACCGATCGTATCGGTCTGTATAATCGCAGTTTCAGTTTGTACAATCACAAAACCCAACCTGTATAATTCCTTCCATATGTGATCAGATAATCCCGCATCCACCTACCCCTACAAACCCACCTACCTCAGCCCATCCATCTCCCCGTCTCAGTCTCGAACCCTCCCCCAAAACATTCCATCCTTCCATCCCCCACCGCGGAAATTACAACCTACACTCCCTCCTACTCTTCTCGTCCTCCTCTTAAAACACATATACACTAGTAGCCCTAGCGCAACGGGCAACCCACGTGGGAAAACGACCGCCAGACTCCACTTCCTTTCGTTTCTTCCTTCCTTCCAACCATCTAATCTCCCGATTCGTACACTCGAAACACCGCAAAGCAAAAAATGAATCACGTGATTGCCCCTTCACAATTGCTGGATTGGGAAATTAGATGGGTTTTTGGGGGGTTCTGTTTTTAGTCGCAGGGCGTTGGGGATTTGTAAGGAAGGGGGTTGGACGAGTGTGTGTCCGATTTTGGCATCTGGTGGTGGCGCCACGGAGTGTATTTGGTCACCTTCGGCGTATCGCCGAGTCGACACGTCCTTTCTCAACCCCCCTATTTCCTTCTTCCTCACATCTCACTTCCCCCTCCATCCCACCACCACCACCACACGTACGTAGCACAAACGACCTATCCCCTCCCCCTCACTTCCACCCGCCACAATGTCACGACATTGTCTCATCGCGCTGTCTCATCACCCATGTCTCACTCCTTACTCGCCAAAACGACGCCTCACCTCACCATCTCGGACTGACGTGCCGTATAGAATAGTACAGCTCGCATTCGTCCCCATCCGGTGTCCGTATCGGGGGTGAGGAGAAGAGGTATGTCCCGTCCCTATCGCCTGATCTGGGCGTAGCAGGGAGGAAGATGCGAAGGGCGGTCTGGATTGGGGTGGATGGGGGGGAGGTGTCCAATCGTGGATCTGGGCGGATGCAGTGGGCTGTTCCGGTGTTCCCTGAGCAGCTGGCTGCGTAGAGTCTGGATTTAGTGTAGCTTAGAGTAGTATTTGTGCTTCCGTAGTGTCCGGAGTACTAATTCTGCTGCTAACACTGCTACTGCTAACCACTTCTAACACTTCTAACGCTGGTAACAATACCAACACATGTGGCCCCGCGGGCCCATCACGCAGATTCCCGCATCGCTTACACCACCACCACCACGGTATGGTGGCTGGCCGTCGTTCTTCCTCCTCCTATTTGGGACTGACGGGACCGCGGATGATGGGTTGTGCAGGCGGCGGTGCGCGCTATGGGGGTTAGCGCCAGGGGGGGAGATGCATAACTCTTCCCGGGTGGGTGCACTGGGTGGGTGCACTATTTTAGTTTGGGAGGTGTGTGGTTTTTGGGGATGGAACGGGTATGCGGTGGGAGTCCGCGGGGGGGGATTATTGGGTGTATTATTGGTGTATTATTGGTATGTTGGTGGGTTTGGAGGGGATTCGATATGGAGATGGAGTGATGGACTGTACTGTACTAGTACTACTGTTGTGCTGGACTGTAACGGGGGTGTAACTTTTGTTATTAAAGGGCGGTTGTGATGCTACGAGTATATGGTTTAGAGGGAAAGGGTAGAGAGGGTATGTAGAGCGCGGTATCTTTAGAGGGAATTTGATGGCTAGATGCACGAGGAGAGTGATTGCGAATACATGTGGGTACCCGGTGCTATGGCATACTCCGTGTCAAAGAGCAGCACCCGGTGCTGGGACAGAGCAGAGGAGGGGCAACAGGGTGTCTGTTATACGGTCTAGGTAGAGGGTTTGTATCTTTAGAGGGATTTGGGTGGGTGGATGGGGGGGAGACTGACTAGGAATACATGTGGATACCCGGATGATGGCATTCTCCGCGCAAAGCACACCCGCAAAGCACACCCAGCTGGGACGACAGAGCGAGGGACAGCAGGGTGTCTGTTGTGCTTTTGCTCTGCTAAACGCGTAACGGTCTAGCGGGAGTAGAGGTTGGTATCTCTAGAGGGATTTGTGTGGGCGGATAGCGAGGAGACTGACTAGGAATACATGTGAGTACCCGCTTGTTGTGACATACAGCCAGCATCGCATAGTATAGCATCGTATGTATGTCACAGCTGGCTGGGACGGACACCAGCGACACCATACAAACTAGATGGGACAGGTAGAGGTACATCTCGGTTGTCAGATCTATCTGTTGACTTCAGGCAAATAGTAGACAATTAGGAGGTAATTTGTAGGCAATTGGAGTTTGTGGTCTGCTCAATCTGCACTCTATTCCCTCTAATGCACACTTATGCATGTACCTATACTTTTCCACTCTAACCTACAGGGTACCTCTTTCAACCATCCTTACCCACATAATTGCACTACTACTACTAACTACTATGGTATAACCCAGGACAGGCACAGGCACAGGCACAAGCACAAATCACAACCACAGGCAATAACACAATTCTGAATATGTGCAATGTGCAATGTGCAATGTGCAATGTGCAGTATTAATCTTAGCTCCCTCCCTTCTTCCCTCCTCTCCTACCACATCCCTCCCCTGCAACTACCATCCCTACCACCCCTTCCCACCCCTTCCCTTTCCCACTGCACTCCACATCCACATCCATATCCACATCCACACCTTTCACCCACCCTTCACACCCCTTCCCTTACCCGCCCGTGTCACACCCATCTTTCTTATCCTCCCCTTCTTTTTCGTGACATTGTCTGAGAGCCAATTTTACCTATCCCCAAACATCATATTCACATTTTACACACACTTCCAACACAAAGCCTGCAACTGCACACCTCTACCAACAAAAAACCTGCCATCGATTCCATCTCCACGAACTGCAAACGAAACAAAAATCCATATAACCAACCACCCCAGGGAAAACAGCACAGAAACACGCCCCGTACACGTCCTTATTTTTTATTTAGCGAACGCGTCCTCAACGACCCCCTTCTTCCGAACCCGCGAACCACCCCAGATACCCATACCACGCAACCCCGAAATTCCCACCACCACAACCAAACACCTCACCCACGCGACACCGCGCACCCTATGCCGTCGACCTAACGACATCACCCCTCGGAGACGAGCTAGAAATATACAAAGAACCAACACCACACACGCACGCCGCGCGTTTTGTTCGCCGCGATGGCTACCTCTCCGCCGGGGTCGCCCGTGCCTGCGCAACGGCCCATGAGCGTGCTGATGCGCCCGTCGACGAGGAGTACGAGCCGGCTGAGCATGACGGGGAAGCTTGGGGGAGCGGGGGGGGGAGGGAGTAGAGCGTCGGATGAGGATGGCAAGACGAGTGTGAGAGTTGGTGAGTTGCCTGCTTTTTGGGGGTTTGAGTGATTGGTTTGCAATTGCTGTGGGATTATTATGGGATTGTTTAGGATTGTTGTTTGGGAGAGTTGGGAGAGTGTGCTAACAGTTCCTAGCAATCCGCGTCAGGCCGCCGCTCCGACCAGAGGACCCTGGATACGAACTTGTGCCCCAGCGATTCCAGCGATCTATGGTACAGGTCACTTCGCCGACGAGCGTCACAATTGACTCCCCACAAGGCCGCAAGCTCTTCGTCTTTGATCGCGTCTTTGGCGAGGATGTCAACCAAGAAGGCGTCTGGGAATACCTCACCGAGAGCGTCAACGCCTTCGTCCAAGGTTACAACGTCTCTATGCTCGCCTACGGCCAGTCCGGAGCCGGGAAATCATATACCATGGGAACATCCGGCCCAGACGACCAGGGCGACATGGATGTCATGGGTGAGTCGACAGGTGCTATTCTCTCAACACCCTCTTCATGG
Organism: Pseudogymnoascus sp. VKM F-4520 (FW-2644); assembly: GCA_000750995.1. NCBI lineage: Eukaryota > Fungi > Ascomycota > Leotiomycetes > Thelebolales > Thelebolaceae > Pseudogymnoascus > Pseudogymnoascus sp. VKM F-4520 (FW-2644). Next base: position 44,459 of record JPKE01002670.1, on the reverse strand, counting down.
CGAAACGACCCCGCTGGCCTTATATGCTGACATATCCTAGGTGTGATCCCGCGCGCTGCCGCAGCGCTGTTTGAGAAACTAGAAGGACCCAAGCCAGCGAGCAATCGCGACTCCATGTCTGCGCTGCGCGCGCCGAAGAGGTACTCGGCGCAGCCGGGCGCGTATGCCGGGAAGCCGGCCGAGAAGAACTGGACGCTGAAGGCGACGTATGTGGAGATTTATAATGAGCAGTTACGCGATCTGCTGGTGCCGGAGCATGTTCCCATGGCGGAGCGGGGACAAGTCTCGATTCGCGAGGATACAAAGGGTCATATTTTACTTACGGGGCTGCATGCTGTGGATGTTAATTCGGTGGAGGATCTGCTTAATGCGTTGAATTTCGGGTCGATGATCAGACAGACGGATTCTACGGCCATCAACGCCAAGTCGTCGCGCTCGCATGCTGTTTTCAGCTTGAACCTCGTCCAGCGCAAGAGCAGCACCGGTGGCCCGACGCCAAAGTCAGAGAAGCGATTCTCGGTCCCGCTTGAGGCCATGACTGGCTCAGAGAGCTGGGTCACCATCGACAGCAAATTCCACTTCGTCGATCTGGCTGGTAGCGAACGTCTCAAGAACACCGGCGCACAAGGCGAGCGAGCCAAGGAGGGAATCTCCATCAATGCCGGACTCGCCAGCTTAGGCAAGGTCATCTCGCAACTCTCCTCCCGCCAAGCCGGCTCGCACGTCTCCTACCGCGACTCGAAGCTCACGCGCATGCTCCAGGACTCGCTCGGCGGCAACGCAATCACCTACATGGTTGCCTGTGTCACGCCCGCCGAGTTCCATCTCAGCGAGACCCTCAACACCGTCCAGTACGCCCAGCGCGCCCGCGCTATCCAGAGCAAACCACGCATCCAGCAGGTCTCGGATGAGACGGACAAGCAGGCCCTTATTGACCGCCTCAAGGCCGAGGTCGCCTTCCTGCGCGAGCAGATCCGCAGCTCGGACCGTAATGACAACCCGGCTTCGCATGGGGGAACTACGAGCGCACGCTCTGATCGCCGTAATGACGCGGAGATTGACCTGCAGAACCAGCTCCTGGATAGCCAGGAGAGCTATAATGCACTCAGCTCGCGCCATGCCAAGCTCATCTCTGAGATGACCAAGGCGCGCGATACGGAGATTGCGGAGAATGCGTCGAAGGAGGATAGCCTTGGCGATCGCGCGACGGAGCGGCTGCAGCGCTCGAATGCGTTTGCGGAGGCTGTGGAGCAGGTTGTGCTTGAGTATGAGGAGACTATTCGCAGTCTTGAGCAATCGCTGTCGAGCACGCGCGCGTCGTTGTCGAATACGGAGACTACGCTGCTTGAGCGCGAGACGAAGTGCGCGTACATCGAGACGGTGAATTCGCAGCTTCAGGCGCGTCTGCAGAAGCTGATGGATCGCGAGGCGAGCACGGAGAATTACCTCCATGATCTCGAGATTAAACTTGATGGACATACGAGTGGAGAGGAGAAGAACTCGGCGATTGTGGCAGAGCTGAGGAAGGAGATTGCGAGGGTTAGGGAGAATGAGGCGAGCTGCGAGGATTACATATCTACCCTCGAAGAGCGCCTTGCCGAGTCTGACTCAGATGCTGAGGTCATGCGCCGCGAGATCGAGCGTCTCGAGCACGTCGTCGAGCGCCAGCGCAGCTTGGGCAAACTAGACAAGCTCCTCTACGAACTCGACAGCGTGCGTCAGGGCGAGGCTACAACTGAGACCCCCGCCCCCGCCCCCGCCACCAACGGCAAGATCCCGCATTCCCGCAACCAGAGCTACGCCAGCCGCCGCAGACAATCCGAGGTGATCCTCGAGCGCGACGAGATCGAAGGCTCCGAGCCCCGCTCCCTCGACGATGACGAGGAAGAGGACGAGGGACAGCGCACCCCCAACGACGTCCCAGCCCTCAGCCCAGACGGCAGCACCCGCTCTGAAGCCGACGGACCCGCCGACAACGGCGAGCCACTCGACGCTGACGAGGCATCTACCCCCTCTGATGCACGCGCGCGCACCCCTACCCTACAGCGCAAACCCACCATCGACGTGGTAACCGCTGAACTCCTCGACCTGCGCATGACGCACGAGTCAACAGTCAGCGAATACGAGAACCTCGCCGCCAAATACGAAGAAGCGCTCCGCGCGCTCGCCGAGCTCCAAGACGTCGTCGAGGAGGGCCGCCAGCCATACGGCAACGCAAAGAGGGATAGCATGCTCTCTGCCGCGACGCCAGCGCAGACGCGGCCGACGTCTTTTTTAGCCGTTGGAGACTCCGCGGGAGAGGCGCAGCCGAGGTCGCTCTCGTCGGAGTTGTGCTTGGTTGGGGAGTCGCCCTCGTTGATTGCGCATGCGTCTGAGGGCGGAGAGGTGGCTGTTAATGTCCCGACGGCCGAGGAGCCCGCGGTGGTCGAGGAGGAGCAGACTAGGAGCGTTAGTGTCCAGGATGAGGCTATCGCTGCGGAGGTCGAGAGTCTGCGCGCCCTCGCTGCGGAGCGGGAAGCTGCTCAGCTTGCGCTTGCGGAGAAGTACGCGCAGCTTGAGGAACAGCACGCGGAGACGCTGGATGTAGTCGAGGAGCTGAAGACGGAGGTGCACAAGGCGAAGATGGATATGGTGCCCAAGTCACCCAAGAACTCGAGCCCGGTCATCCGCCGCAAGTCGAGCCAGGGCATGATGATCATTGACCGCGCGCACCGCTCCTTCGCGTCGCTGCGGAACATCGCCACTGAGCACTTTGAGGAGCAGCCGGACGTGATGCAGAATTTCGAGCTTAATCTGAATGCGGCGATGCATGAGCTGCACATGCGCTCGGAGAGGGTCCAGGAGCTGGAGGCGGATATGCAGGGTGTCAAGCGCGAGATGGAGAGTAAGATGTCTATTATCTCGGGCTTGACGAGGGAGAGGAGCAGTATTAGTCAGGCGCCGATTGATATGTCTGCGCTGAGCCGCATGCAGGAACAGATTATGAGGAGTGAGAATGAGTTGAGGGTGCAGCAGGAGGTGCATGCGAAGAGGGAGAAGGAGCTGGGGGAGGAGGTGGAGGGGTTGAGGAGGGCTATCAAGGAGAGTGCTGTGGTGGCTGTCCCTGCTGTTTCTACTGCGGCTGCGACTGTTGCGGAGAAGGATGTGGAGGCTGAGTCGACGGATCGCTCGGTGTCTACGGAGGAGCAGGATGGAGCTAAGGCTGAGCAGGATGGAGCTAACGCGGAGCGCGAGAGCAGGATTGCGGAGCTGGAGGGTGAGCTGAAGAGCTGGGAGGGCAAGCACCAGGAGGCGCTCCTGTCGATGCAGGGAAGCGAGAGGCAGCTACTTGACACGATTACGAAGCTTGAGGACCAGATCAAGGCCGTCAAGCGGGATAACGAGGTCGCCTCTGCCGCCGCCGCCGCTGCTGCTGCTACCGCCGTCGCAGCAGCAGGAGCAGCTGTCGTCGTCTCGACACGCGACACCGAGCCAGAGAAGGAAGTAGAGCGCGGCATCCCCGTCGAGGAATTCGAGGCACAGCAAGCAAAGCACGAAGAGCGCGTCTCGAGCCTTCAGAAGGAGATTGAGGAGCACCGCTCTGCTGTCCAGGCGAACGCTGCACAGATCGCGGAGCTAGAGGAGGCGCACGCGCTGACAAAGTCGCAGCTCGCTGATACGGCGAAGGCGCGCGACGTCACCGCTGCCGAGGCGGAGGAGCACAAGTCCCTCGTGTCGAGGCTGGAGGAGCAGATTTCCGCGCATGAGGGCGTGGTGAAGGCGCACCAGGATGGGTTGGCTGAACTTCACGCTACGCATGCGCGTGAGGTGGAGGGTGTCAAGGAGAGCGGGAAGGGCGAGCAGGAGGTTGCGCTGGCGAATCTGGCAGCGGAGCATCAGGTGAGTCTTGAGGCTATGAACAGGGAGCTCATGGATGCGCGAGAGGGTCTCATCAGCGCGGCTGAGAAGGTGGCTGCTGCGCTTGGGGTGGAGGCTAGTGTTGATGCGCTGGAGGAGCGGATCTCCGAGTTGGCGACTGCGCATGCTGCGCTTGCGGGGGAGAAGACCCGCGCGGCGGAGATGGAGAGCCATGTCCTTGACTTGTCGTCTATCAACGATAAGGTAATGAAGGAGCTTGAGACTGTCAAGTCTGAGCTCGCTGCCCTCCTCTCTTCCACCACCGCTGGCGCCGCAGCCCCCACCGCCGCCCACGCGACCGTCAAGGAGCAACTCGAGGTCCTGCGCGCCGAGATGTCGGCCTTGGAGACTAAGAACAAGAAGAACTCCCGCCTAGTCGAGGAACTCGAGGACCAACTCGCCGCGAACTTCGACCAGCACCAAGCGGCGCACAACCGCCTCAGCACCCTGCGGAGCGAGCGCAACTCCCAGCTCGACGAGGCCAACGCCGCCCGCGCCCGCGTCGAGCAGGAGCTCAACGCCGTGAGGGAGGAGTACGCCGGGCTCCAGGTGAGTAGCCCCCGCAGCTCGCGCGCCGCAGGCGCAGGCAGCTGGTCGGGCACTGATGCAGTGGCACAGGCGAAGCTGGATGAGATAGCGCTCTCCGACAACACGGCCGGCGCGCGCACGTCCAACAGCAGCAGCTCCACCATCCGCAAGACGTCGAGCGTGCAATCGCTGATCCCGTCGCCGCCGCCCGCGGGGCCGCTGCCGCCGATCCCGCATATCAGTATTCCGCCCAACTCGCTGAGCCTGAGCGCGCCGCTGAGCCCGAAGGACGCGACGCTGGCGCTGGCGCAGATGCAGGAGGATCAGGAGGCGAAGATTAGGAGTATTGAGAAGCATCTCAGTGCTGAGAAGCAGCTCACTGCTACGCTCGAGGAGGCGCTGACGGATCTGGAGAGGCAGAGTAATAAAGTCAAGGCTGAGGCGGAGGCGTGGAGGAGGCGGGCTATGGAAGCCGAAGCTGCGAAGCGCGGGGGGGAAGAAGCGAAGAGGAGACTGGAGGAGCAGAGCCGTAAGCTGGAGGAGCAGGTTGCTGAGGCGAAGATTAAGGAGCTGGAACGTGTGAAGAGCGAGGCGACGGGGACGGAGGCGCGGTGGAGCATTCAGCGCGGGGAGGCGGAACGGAGGAAGCGCGGGGAGGCGGAGAGGGTGACGAAGCAGTTGGAGGAGCGGATGGGGAAGGTGGCGAGTAAGAAGAAGAAGGGGAGCTTGAATTGCTTCTAGACTCCACTCCGTCTCACCTTCTGGTCCTTCGGACCTCTCTTCTTGCTTTCTGCACCCACCCCTCTCTGTTTTTTTGGGGGGGGGGGGGTTGTATGGATGTACGCGCTTATGTATACACCTTTTTTTTTTCTCTCTGCGGCTTTTTTGTGGATTTGTTTAGCAGTTTCAGGCTCTGTCTCTGTCTTTGTTCGATGCGCGATGCGAATATATCTATCTGATCTGGCTTCGGAGCTGGGGGGGAAATTCTTTTTTTTTGTTGTTGTTGTTGTTGTGGTTATGGTTTCTTAGCTTTTGGGGGGGAAGAGAGAGAGGGAGGATAGGATGAATGAAGAATCTTTGTTTCTTGATTATGAACGTGCTTGTGGATGTGTGATTGTGATTGTGTGACTGTGGGGGGTAGTTGGGTATAGTGACTGTGTAGGGGGAGGTTGGGTATGGTGACTGTTCGAGTGGTTGAATGCGATGGCTATTTGGGGAATAGTCGAGTATGAGTAGTCGCGCACAGTGACTATACGTAGTCGAGTATGGCCGTTGTATAAGGAATGGTCGAGTACGATCACTGTTCGAGGAGTGGTTGAGTATAATCACTGTATTAGGAGTGGCTAAGTATTTCTCTGCTTCTTCCAGAGCTTGAGTATATAATGCTTTCCAGTTGTCACGTCGTTTGAAGCAGGATGACTGTGCTACTACGGTATCTATCTATCTTCACCTGGCCTCTTATACGTCGTAACCGACACATACTCGCCCCCGTCCCCCTGAATCTCATGCATCACCTCCAACCCCCTCAGCGCCACCGCACGAAACTCAAAGCAATAGTCCGTCCTATAATTATCCTCCGCGCGCAAGCCCGTCGCCCGCGCCGTGCACGCCTCTTCACCTCCACCCCCCATCTCCCCGAACTGAAGCTCATGGGCACGATACACCGCAATCCCGTCAATGGGGTTGACAACCCACTCACTCAACGTATCCGTTGCCTCGATGTAGCGATATACGGAGCGCTGTGACACGGGCGACTTTTGCCCGCTCAAAAGGGTAAAGTCACCCTCCTCGATATACAGGTACTCCAGATCCACACCTTTCTCAGTCGGCGCGCGCGGATGGAAAGTCCCCGTCCCAACAAAGGTGCCGGAGGGCATACGAACCCTCTTACTCTCTATACGGCGCTCGACCTGCCACAGACCCTGTAAAGCGCGGAACGCAGCACGGGCTCTGAACTTCCCCTTCGCGCAATCGTCAAGCGTTGCCTTCAAGTCTTCCATCGTCGCTACAGCTTCTTCGTGGGCATCTTTACTGGCCAGGTAGCGCGCTGGGCTTATAGGTCCGACTCCCGCGGAGGCAAAGGGGGGATCATTTCGTTCGAGCCCGAGCGCAGAAGAGATTTCCTCGAGGTACCCAATGTAATCGCTAAACCAGTACTGCGGGACGTCAGTTCTACGCTCCCTCATCGCCTGGCGCAGCGATCGCAGCCGTTCGAGGGATTCATCGGGGTGGATGGGGATTTCAGTTCCGGACCACCGGGCGGCGAGGAGGCGCGCCTGCATCTCCATCACGCCCCAGTAGGGGCCTTCGTAGAAGCCGATGAAGCCTAGGTCTGGGACGGCGGGGTGGAGCGTCTGGTAGTTCTGGAGGAGGATGGGGAGGCGGGTGGAGGTTTCGTCGTATTCGAGGGCGAGCTTGGTGGTGGAGCTGAGGAAGGAGAGCGCGGCTGTGGGGGTGTAGCCGTTGGCTACGACGGAGGCGGCGATGTTGGGGATGGGAGTGTCGGTTCCATCGTTGGTGGTCACTATTGCAGTCACTGTGCTGGCGTCTTGCTCTTTATATCCACTGACGCGCCCTGCGATGGGGATAATAAGACCTGAGCGCACAAACTCGGCGTAGCTCTCGCTCAGGGTCGCATATGGAGTCGTCTCCTCTGTGGTGACCAACGCCTCCGCACCGAGATCTTTTTGGTCTCCGGCAATACCGTGGATGGCAGAATACAGCGCTGCTGCGGCTTCTGGCCCCAGAGGGCCGGAGCTGGATACGATTGGGCCTGGCTGGCGCCACTTCAGTTCGTAGAATTTGAGATCGAGAGGCATGAAGGTGTTGGCGCTGTCGCCGGGGACATATGGTGGGATGGCGTAGAGTGGTCGTGGTGTCACATGGTACACTTTTACGCCTTCGAATCTATTGTTGTGAATAGATGCATTTGGGCTGTACTGCGACGAGGAGAGCTGGAAAGCTATATTGCTTGCAACCTCGCCGGCTGAGTTGCCCCCGCCATAGACCAAGATGTTCTTGCCAGCATGAGAGCTTCGTTCGACGAAGAGGTCATCTAGTTCTCGAAACTGTGATGTATGCACCTCTTTTACGGTTTTCGATGGCGGGATCAAACGGCTGGAGACGCTGGGCTTGGAGAAAAAGCCAGCGGCGTTTATCACGTAGTCGAAGTATTCTGTTTCCTCCTTCGTGTTTGCTCCTGTCGAATCTCCTGCTGGCTCTGGTCCGTCAACCTTGGTCTCCGACACAATCTTCCATCGATGACCACCATCCTGTTTCTCGCGATCGGCGCTGACAACTCGGTGTTGCAGTTTAAATGTGCTACTTGGCACGTATCTGTCTCTGTAGAGCTCGAGGTATTGTCCTACCTGCGCAGCAGCCGGGAACATCGGCACGTGGCTCTCCCCAGTCCCCAAAGATCTCCACGACAAGTCTGAGAAGCCAACTGTGAACTTGCTGAGGTTTGTTGGTGTCCGAGAGCTTAGATATCCATCGGACTCTGACCGCTTGGGAAAGGACCATATACCTCCAATCTTGTCATCTTTCTCGTAGACAGTGACTTTGAACTGCCCGCTCTGGAGGAATGTCTTGGCTGCGACGAGGCCGGCAGGGCCAGAACCGATGATACACACGGATTTCATCGGATTGGCTATAGCCTGTTACTGGGAGTCAAATGGTGGTTGTTTGATGCAACTCAATTTGTGCGCGTTCTCGATGTGGCTTCGACGTACTGTCAGCCCGTATAGTAAGCCTCGGATCTGCAACGCTTGCATGATGATGCGCAATACGATGCTGACGGACAGTGCTTATTCCGCACAAAAGTCTAATGGGGAACAGTGCACAACAGCTGTTGTTCACAGGAACTACGATTAAAATAAAGTCGCTCAATTACTCGAAGCTGCAATTAATAAGCTAGTTGCTCACAAATAGAGCCGCTCATATAAACTCTATTGGCTTAAATTGCCCATATCAATAGCTTGCTAAGGTGGCCCCTCTTTAAACAGGGTGGGGAGTCGGTGGCGTCGTAACGACTTTACAGCCAGCTAGAGAATATGATAGTTGGGTTGGCGGGGAAGAAGAAGAATAGGGAGGCATCGGAGATGATTGTAGAGAAGTTAGTAGAGGAGGGGAAGAAGAGGAGGGAGAATAGTCGTGATGGGAAGGAGGGTCACGGAGTTACTAGGGAGTGTGGTGGGGATGGCGGCAGTTGTAGAAGCGGGGAGACGGCGGCGCTAGTCGTAGGGGAGGAGGGGATAGTCGTGAATACGTATGGTGTACTCTTGCTGCCTAAAATTCTGAGGAACGGGCCATGCATGATAGAAACCTAGAGGCTAATAACACTCTACAAATCCTGCCTGTTATAGCTCGAGCTGTTCATAGCAACTGTGAATAAAATAAAGGCTCTTAATAACTCAGTAACTGTTAGAGCCTTCGTATTAGCTGGGTACTGAAAAGCCATCGCCGTCTCACCGTTACTCCGCGCAGCAACGGCCCTTGATGTGTATGATAAATTTATATTTGGTAAATTAGTGATTATGCCGCTCGGAGCGGCTCACTTTAATCTCGTGAAAGTTAAAATTTATCTCTCCAATATTAACCCCTACTCGCATCACAGGCCATGATGCTTCTTATTCGCCGAGAAGACGTATTTCGCGCGCAGGACATATGGGTCATCCGAAGGCCCATAGATCTGCTTCTTGCTTCGCTGCCACTCCGGCTGGTTAATGGCATCAACCCAATCCTCGACCTCCATGACGATACATCCGTACGCTGGTACAGAGCGTCTGACATCGGTACCCTGGGTGGACTTCACCGGCAGAGAACCTAGATAAAGTATATTAGCTTCAGCTAGTCACTGTTCAGGGGGTCTCATACTATTGTAGTCGTTGCAGGTGTAAATCTGGAAGGCCTCCTGCTCGCTGAAAATGTCAATTTGGATGCCGCTCCATGGGCTTCCGAGCACAGCGACTGGCTTGGAGCGCCAGTCATATGGGCCATCCTGTTCACGGTTCACGAGGTAGCAGGTATCTATCAAGGGTTAATAACACGCCTGTGATTATAAGGCACGTACTCACCATATCCGGTGCAACCTTCGCCACAGTTACCGACGAGATCAGGGCTCGTGAGATTGGCACCAAGCTGCTTTGGCGCCGACCAGAAATCGTTCACTGAACCAGGTTGGTTGGGAAGGATTGTACCATCCGGAATCAGGATAGAGTCAACGCCAACTCTTTGGCCAGAGTGTGGCAACCACAGCGAATGGTTCAGAATCGTTCCTGTCTCGGGGTTCTGGAAACCGTCAAGGTTCCAGTATGTGTGGCTGCTAAGCATGATCGGGGTCTTCTTCGTGGTGGAGTGAGCAACCATAGTGATATCCCAAGTAAGGTCATTTAGCGTGTAAGTGATATAGCTAATAACTTCTCCAGGGAAGCCTTGGTTGCCATCTTCGTCAGTGATGGTGAACGTAATAGAGTTGCTCGTCTGTGCAGAAACATTGAATTCACGGTAATCCCAGCCGTGTGGTCCTCCATGAAGAGTATTAACCCCATCGGGGTGCTCTGGGGTAGGGTGTTCATTTGGCAAGATGTTGTAGGTAACGCCGTCAATATCAAAAGTAGAGTTCTTGATACGATTGGCATATCGGCCAGGCACGGAACCCCAATGCGAATGTCTGGGGTCTTCCGCATAGTAAGTGGCATTGTCGAAGCCTAGGACAACATCACGCTCATGACCCTCCGCATCTTTGACGAATAAGTTCGAGATACTAGCTCCATAGGCCACGAATTGAGCTCGGAGACCCTTTGAGGAAATCGTGTATTTCCCATCGGAGTCTGGCCCAAGACCTGTTGCAACAGCTGGGGCGAGCACAGAGGCAAGCAAAAGTAGATTTCTAGACAGCATCTTGAAAGCAAATTGTGAAGTTGCAAAACAGGCGAACGCAGAGTTGGAAGGAAAGACAAACTGAAGAGGGGGGAAACGAGGAATATCACTCAAGCTCGGCAGGAGATATTCCAGCTAGACTTCAGGAACAGGACCCCCAGGGATTAGACTGCATCCTGGGAAGCCATGGGTGAGCAACTTCGCAGAGGTTCGGGGGAGGTTCGGGGTGCACTCCGCACCACATCCGGCGAAATCTCAATGACGGAACGATCAGCACAAATGCGGGGGACTGAAGCTAACGCTTACGCTTCCTTCCCAAATTCCTGGGTACAGTGTAGCTACAGAAGGACCGAGTAGCACAGCACATAAATGTATTAGTCTGTGTAGTTCGATTCCTTCGGGTCAAAATGGCCTATACAACATGCAAGGCAAACAGGTATTATCATTCGTGGTTGCAGTGTGAAAACCAGTGATCACGCTTGTGTCAACGTTCCATCCAACCCACCGGAGCCAACGTCGGTCCGCCACTAGCCTAACCCCGCACTGCACAAGCATCATTTGCCATATCCATCCAGGTTTAACACCGAATGCACAGGGGCATATATAGTAGACCGCTTAAATCTTGCGGAATTATAATATCCGACCACACTCTTCTTTTATGATTACAGGGCTTAGATTAGTAAATAAGTGGAATTGCTCGCTAATATGCTTGAAGCTCTCTCATGCTCACTCTCCATATTGCTAGTCTTCACGGCAGATTATCACAACTTTGGAAGCAATTTAAGCTTTGTGGGTTCATAATTGCACGCGGGAAATGGTCGTTAGTTGCCTTGGAACCATGGCAAGTGTTTAGCCTAAGTCGAATTTTATTAAAAGTTACTGTCGCATCTACCTCTACATAAAAAGCATTTTGGCCAGCCCAGTTCTATTCGAGCATAATTCAATATCGTAGGGAAGTTAAATCGTCAAATGAGTACCCTCTCTCGGGGAAATTCAAATCCCACATGTCCGAGCTGGAAGCATCGCTGACGCCAGCCGAAAACATTTCCGGAAAAGCCAGTCCTGAGAGCTGTATTCCGTCCTCACTATCGAGCGATAATGGGGTAAAAGGCTGGTATGCAAAAGCCTCAAGATCAAACGTCGGCTGCTTCGGCAGTACAGTGAGGCCTCTGCTTGCCGCTTGGCTTGAAGTTTTTTCTGCAAGCAGGTTTTTAAGACCAGTCCTCGCCGTGGTTGCAATACCCCACGAATATGACATCTCCAGCAGTGCATCATCCAAGACATACAGATCCTTCACTAGCGATCCTCGTCTCTCTCCGTCACAAAACTCCATCATAGCTAGAATCGCGTCGGCTGCTGTGATACAGCCATGAACCAAGTTGAAGGGGACTTTGGTGAGAGTGTACTGTGACCGGAAACGTCGCAATATAGAGAGAACTATATCAACCGATGCTCCGCAGATATCGACAGCATCCGAGATGAGCTTTGGCTGATTTGGTGCTTGTGACCTTTCCCACAGTGGTTGGGAATCAAGGAGGAAAGGAAGATTCAGAGAAATCTGGGAGGTGTGATAGAGCATGCTGTTATTTGCGTTAGTCTTGGCCTAGACAGTGACCTAAAGCAATGAACTTACTGTAGAGCTGCAATACTTGGAATTACGGCATCAGAGGACGAACCCCAGCGATTCCAACGGAGTTCTCCAGGGAGAGTGCCATGCCAGCCCCAAAGTCTGGTGTTTAACTCGCTGATAGCCACTTCGGTCCAACGACTAGTCACTGGTTGCTGAGCAGATCCTTTGGATGAGAAATCTCTGGGAAGTAGCATGTCATGTATGATTTTAGACAGCTCCATCTGTTTCTCTGCTGGCGAAGCTGGATCTATGAGTGTTTCGGGTTCTTCAAGGTCCGACAAGCCGTTTTGTTCCAGCCAATGGTACCATATAGAATGTGTCCTGCACATAGAGTCAGGGATTTATCATTATTGTCGAAACTGAGAAATGTTACCTTTCAACCTCTTTACACCCCGTCGATTGAGCCTGTTTGCCAATTACAGGCAACCTGCCTAGCACTTGGCTTATCATTCTGGCGGATGGTTAGTCTTGCACGGGGTACAAATGCGCAAACAGGGGCAACTTATCGGATTTATAGCAGTTTGCAAACGTACGCCGTCGAGAGTCAATATCTCGCGGTGTACTCGGGTTTCCGTGGCTACTATCGTTTAGTTCTTCACACATCCTAAATGCGATACCTTGAACTCGTCAGCTTTGAAAGTTGTCAAATCCAAATCTGGGTGGCCATACCAGAAAGCATCCACGCCTGCGTGAAGTTGCCTTGGCCGATTTGGTAAAAGGAGCAAAGGGTGAGAGTCTGGACAGAAGATTCCTGAGGCTGAAGTAGTCCTCCTGACTCAAGGCTTCGGACAGCGGCATCATAGAAGCTTCCGGCAAGATCTCTAATCGGCTTTTCTGGAGATAACAAAGCCCCAAGTGCACAGATACTGAATTCTAGACTTCTAGAGGAATTTTTGCTGGAATATGAATGATTCAAGAAGCCCAGCAAGAACTTGTCGCGGTCAACAAACATGCATTGCGGGTAATGCCATCGGAAGAAAAGCGCTACACACTCGGCGATAATATGACCATCCACTTCAGTTTGGACATCGACGTGGGCTGGCTTGTACGGTGTAGGGAAATGTATAGAAGAATTTTCGGCAGCTGATTTCAGAACTTTCGAGTTTCGAAGACTACTAGGCCCGTGGTAGTTTGGTTGCCCTGAAGGTCAAATCGTTAGATGTTCCGTAGTAAATGGCCAAGAAAGAGAGTGTTTGGCTTACTGTCTTGACTGGGAGCAACCATTCCACCCCAGTGGCTGCCATCAGAACTTGGCGAAGCAACAGAGCCTGTATCTTGATACACTGGAGTTGGGGATTCAAAGCCGAAATTGGCAGCATCATTGGCGGCACCGTGATCAGAGTTCCCAGCTGGGTTTAACTCATGTAAAAGGCTCTCCAATGCGCCAACTCTATCCTCCAAAGCATTCACATACTCGCGCGAGACTGGTGCACGCTTCATTCCATCGCCTCGAAACTCACACCGCACTCCTGCCGCGGTACAGCGTTGACATGGAGAAGTTCTTGAGCATTTTATCTAAAAGACCTTAGAAAAAGGATCATATATGCACAGATATGGATGCATAGAGGCGTGTTTGTTGATGATAAAACTTACTTTACGATCTTGACACCGCTTGCATCTGCAATTCCGGAGTCAGTGGGTGATACTTCGACTCTGTGCCAGTGATAATTTGCAAACTTACGAGACTCGCCGCCTTTGGTCAACCTGTTGTTTATTCATTGTTATTTGTTATACTTCAAATATAAGGCCTTTCATATACAATTAAAGATGGCCAAAGGAAAGAATGAAGGAGAAACAAAGTATCCACGGTGGGAGCTGGCCCAAAGTAGCCTTGGCGAAGCTGATCCAATCGCCATATCACTTGGCCAGCACGCAATCAATATCAATGCACACCCCTCACTGATAACCGACAGATAACAAGGAACCCGTTAACCTTACTAAGCTAGATCAAGCACAACCATCCAACCAGATTTTTGAAAATAATCGGCCAATGGACAGTTCAGATAAGTTCCAGGTATGGCAAGGTTAATATCATTTTGTTTCGTGTTGTACTGGTTCTATCATCGCAGTTTTAATAATTGTATGCATATTTTATCTTAACTATATGGCGTTGGTTTTTAGTCGGATTATCACCACTAATCTCACACAATTCCATTGGAGATGATAACCAGGAAATGTTTTTTAAAATGTCAAGGAGAGTTGTTGTTCATACTGCCATACCTGAGGCTCAGAAACGGCGATGAAAAGCATCGCTAATATCTAATAACACCAGCTGAATAATAATAATAACACTACGCCCCAGAATATATTCTTGATCCCCGAGTTTCCAGACTCAATATCTAATGAACAAATCGGACATTGAGTCGCCGAGAACCAGTGTCCGTTGTCGTCTCCATATACGTCAACTTTTCCGACTCACTCAACTTATTCCAGCCTCTCTCTTTCGCCTGGTTACGCTTGACATAGTACAGCTTCGCAAGAACAAAAATTGCAATGTTGGCGGAACAGAGGCCAAGAAGCACCTTGTTTCCGGTATAATCTGAGAAGAAATTAGCAATTCGTAATAATCATAGGCGGGGAAGCCAGTTACGCACAGTATGGTTTATCATTATCGCGGTAAATGTTTGCGGCGGCAATGGAGCCGAATTGGTAGCTCATGTTGTAAAGTGCAGTTGACACGGCTCGAGTAGCGACGCTGTTGGCATTCCGAGAAATCATGCCGACTAAGATTGCATGGGCTATTAAAGTCAGTGGTGCCACCGATATCAATGTTGTTCGAAGAGACTTACTATATGGTATTCCGTTGACTCCCGTCAGCAGAGCATATCGTACCCAAGGGCTTGCAGAAACCGGAATAGTGACAAGGCCGACGAAGAAGGGGAACATCCAGATGTTACTCCATGCACTGATCAACATCCTCTCATTAAACTTCTCGCTGACCCAAACAACAACCAAGACCTGAATGAAAGAGTTAGGCCACTCTCTCAGAAAATAATGGCGTGAGTTACTTACGTTGATAAAGAAGAGAACAAATCCAGGGATCGCAAGGACGTTGGCTTCGAAAACCGAGTATCCCAAATTCTTCAAAGTTAAAGATAGATAGCTCGCAGTGGGCTGGTAAGGCAAGAATGCAAGAACGCCAAGCTAGACACTGTTAACACACCATATCAAAGCAGTCTCCAGCAGACAAAACTAACTGTATAAATAGGCCAAAGGTCAACATCCTTCAGCGCCTTCCATAATCCCTTGAGATCGACATGCTGCCTGTTGTTCATATCTCCCTTTGTTGGATCGTCTCGCAAAATTCGATTCACGAGAATGCCTTCTTCGCGGGGAGTAAACCAGCCATTCTTCCCGTTCAGCCATGACACCTTTCCGCGTAATATCTTGCTCGTCTCTGTAATGCTGGCAGGCATAACGAGGAATGTGATAAGCCCCACAACAATACTCATAAGACCTTCGATAAGGAAGAGCCAGCGCCAGCCTGCCCATCCCGAAATACCTCTCATGGCCAGAAATCCGCCGGCCAAAAGAGACCCGATAATCTGTGTCAACGGGATGGCTGTGTAGAAGAACGAAATGCGCACAGGGAGCTCGTTGGACTTGTAGAAGTAGGACAGGTATAGAATCATCTCAGGGATAAAGCCGCCTTGTGAGAAGCCGAGGACGGCACGTGTGATATAATACCCTGTTCGGTTCTTGATGAGGCACTGGCAGGCACTGATCGTTCCCCAGGTAATGACAGCAAATGGTGTCATTATATCTGGTCCGATTTTCTTTGACAGTAACCCTCCGGGTAGCTCTGCAGCCAAGAAGGTGAAGAAATAGATTGTTTGACCTGGGTCTTGGTTAGTATGGAAAGGCTCTATGTGAACTGAGAATAGCCGTGTTACCATTGTTGAAGTCATTAGTGTTCATGCCAAGATCATCAAGCTATATAGTTGTTAGAAAAGCTTAGCTAGAGAAATCCTTTGTGGAGACATACCAGATTATCAGAAAGGGCACGATTAATGTTTCTCCTATTCAAATCAAGACTTGAAAATACTATCCAGACCCAGAGCATGATTCGAAGATCAAGCTGCGAATAATGTCAATAACATGTTATCAGCAATATAAGGAGAACATACTTTGCGGACTAGACTCTTCTCCTCACTCGAGTCCCATTGAAGGAGTGCATCGAATCTATGGCGCCCTTCATACTTTGCAGCCTCATAGACGCCGGTCCAATAGCCTAAGTTCGCAGAATCAGAGAAGATATGCTGCTCTGTTGAGCCGTAGTTTGCATTTTTATGCTCCTTGGCGCCGCTATCAAGTTCATCATCGGTAATGGAAGCAGATACTGAGCTCGGGTTGGTGTTATCAACCTCAGCATGAGATGGTTTAGTAGATTTCTCGCCGGGGTAACTATCCACAGCCATATTTAGTTGCCGCGTTGGTTTCTATCACTCAATGGCTAGAACTTGAATTCTCAGCGATATTATTATATCAAATACATGGACTTCAAATGTTTATACAAAGCCGCCATGTGCCTCGCCCCTGTCGACCCCGCCGCCCTTGAAGCGCCACGCTTATCTTCACAGTAGTGAACGCGCACTCTCCATCGGCGCCAGCGTCAATGGGACATACATTCGCAATCAACCCTCCCATATTCGCAATCCGCTGTGACCTTTACTACCTTGTGTTTCAATAAATCGGGTTATCAATGTAAGTTGTTGTTGGAAAATTTGGCTATCACGCCAGTGTGGATCGTCTAAGTGCTTGGTTGGCGTTGGCGGACTTGGACTCCTAGGCGCGGAGTTGAAGTCCATTAGCGTGAAAAGTCTAAAACTCCCCCATCTTAACCCCCCAAGTTATCGAATTAATTGGACTTGGCAGAAACCTTGTCAGTAAATGAGCCCTAGAGATACCCCCACAGTGTTGAGCATGTTTTCGAGATCGTCACGTAGACGGACTTGATAGCTGCCCAAAATTGAGCGAAAGTGGTTGGGTGAGTCACTTCAGCACAGGTTTTCTGTAAGCCGGGTTTCAAGCGCTAGTTGTCGTAGCGAGTATATATATAGGTAGGACAGGTGTCCCTCACCAGATTGCGAGTTTCATGGACCTTTTCCAGTATTGAAATTCAAGATGACTTCTATTCAGTGGGAGAGCTAGCAATTATACCAACCACCACCTGCGGCGATACCGTCTTCAACATTTTGGCTATCTTTGCTTCCACTGAATTCGGAAGTGACTGTCGCAGGTGGTTTTGTAGGGATACGGCCTAGTTTGAGTGGTATGTATCTGAACCTGGCACAAGGACGCTCTTTGAGCAAGTCTCTTCTACGTTGAGGGCTACCAAAAGGGAACGAAGCGTGTTTCACAACAATTTCTAGCGGCGAGTACTGGAAACGACTTTCATTGAGCAGGAAGTGTCCTTAGCTGTTAAAGTTTTTCGAGGAAAGCTGCATTCCGGACCGGCCCCAAGTGATGCCCTTGGTCCACTCTTCATTCATTTTCCCTCCGCATCAACCATCCCTTTATACCCCTTGATGTCACTCAAATCCCTCGAAGGCAAATACAATCCACAAGCAGCTCCATCATCCTTGCGGTCCCAAGCCCATCTCTGCGCGGTAGCTGAATCTAAAGAGCCGTCCAGTATCCTAACGACATATTTACCGATATTGGCGAGAAATTTCCAACCATGGAAGGATCCACCAGTTGCTATGGAGAGGTTTTCACACTTAGGATGAGGAAAAATGACGAAGTCCTGATTAGGAGTTACTGCATCCCTGTACAATAGTTGGTGGGCTTTGCAGTGCAAAAGTAGGACAGAGGCAAGGCGGAAGACAACATACTAGCACATTCGGTAGTGTTCAGGTTCCAAGCCCTTGATCCAATTATCGTGGATTTTTTTCTTGCTGATTTCCACCTCGTCTTTGAGTCCTTGCGGTACCTCTTGGCTCCAAGTCATTTGCTGGGTGCGGCGAGGAATCATGGAGAAAGTTTGCTTGGATGAAGAATGTTGAGATAGGTTGGTGAAGCTTCGTACGTGGGTACATCTAACAAGACCTAGTGGTCCTGGTAGAATGCTTTCGCCTGTTTAAGTCAGCTCCAGTGTACTTCGGCAATGAAATGGAGGGACTTTTTTGCTATTGGGCTGGTATTGTAGGATGAGGAGAGAATGTTAGGATTACACTTACTTGGATAATTGCCCATTAGACTGATGATGATGGGGGCGGCTGCGAATTTGGGCAACTCGTCCTGGGGAATTTTGAAGGCACACATGATGGCCGCAGCTGCTACCAACCGTCCCTTGACTTGAATTTCCTCCCTCTTAGGCGCACTATCTGCCATCAGTTCTGCGGTAAGCTCCGGTACGCAGGATCGTTTTGCTACCCGCGAGTATTTTACCTTCGGCGAGTGCTAGGCCCGTCGCTGAGCTGCCATAGCTGAGACTTAAGCTTTTGCCCGTTAATCCCAAGCCGTGGTACCAAACGAAGCATTTGATCCAGTCGAACCTAGTTCTACTTGTTCCCCTATTCTCTTCTAGTACAATTGGGTTTGACGGTATCGTCAGCTGCGAAGGTGATTTTCTCGATTGATCCTGTGACATAATTCACACCGAGATCAATGGCAGCTTGAGTGACACTGTTCGACGCATTTGCAGCACCGCTCCATCCAGCTTGGGGATCCTAGGTACAGTTTGTCACACCCGTCTAATCTGCACCTCTTAACACGCCATTAAAACGTCCCTTTGCATCTTTAGGACTGATTAGCTGTGCAGAAGATGTCCCAATCAGTTTGACATAATTGTCAACGATGGCTTAGCCAATACCCTCGATGCCAGGCACGTCGTAGGCTCTTCGTCGTGGCAATGCACTACGCTCGCTCGTACACGGGCTTACACAATTTCCCTCCATGCTTCAACTTATCGGGATTTAAGTGGGCCTAATGCCACACCTTCCACACCTTAGATACGTGAGATAACGCTGGTCTATCATCACACTCGGCAGTTGAAAATACGTACGATAAGTTACAGAACAACAAAGTATATAGCAAGGTATACAGTTGTAGAGTCAATTAACTGGCTAAATTGTCTACTAGGTCTACGAACTATATTATTACTTCGTATGTAGACCGACCTATCTTAAGCTCCGAGGTGGATGCCCCAAAAGCGGGGTAAATTCACTACTCTCATAGACGCCGCAAAACAGTAACGGCAATGCTGACCTTTGCTCTCTCCTGTTTCTTGTCTTTTTGGTGTTCCATAGCCCGAATATTCTGGCTATTTCGTGAACAGTGAGTTAGAATATGACCGACACTCAGGCAGGCCAGTCGTTCAATGGCAATGACATTGTGAGGCAAAATACTTCCCCACCACCAGAAGCCCCTCGCAAAAAGCCAAAGGAAGGGAGAATTGCCATCGATGAGCGGAGAAGAGCCGTTCGCGCGTGAGCATTGATTTCCCCGTCCTGGTTTTGACAGGCCGAGAGACTAATGCAAGTCTGCACTAGCTGTGATCAATGTCGGCGGGTGAAAGAGAAGTGCGAAGATGGAGTTCCCTGTAGAAGGTGCCTTCACTTTAGACGCGTATGCGAGTTCAAGAGTACCGCATCTCGGACCAATGATCCAAACTCAAGTCCAGGAGGGTAAGTTAGCAAAACAGCAATAACTTAATGCGTCAGAATACTGTCTTGGCTAACGTAACTATGTATAGTCCATCTGGTTCAAATACATTGGCCCGAGAACAGCGCAGTCGCATACTGCGTGACCGCGCTCGTTACATGGAGCGGATTTTGAAGCATGAAATTAGAGGCATCTCGCTAGATACTGAAAGTTTGCGTGTGAGAGCAGAAGCCATTCTGGGCGAAGGTAATCGTCGTGAGGGTTCTGCAGACGCTACTGACTCATCCTGTGATGACGAGCTTGTGATTGGAGATGAAACATGTACAATTGACCCTGTTGATGGAGATACTGCAACTCGTGTGTACACTAATTCGCAGAACCTGTTTCATGAGGCTAACACGTGTGGCATAGATTATTCTGGCGAGTTCTCATACTGGAACTTTTCAATGCGTATCAAACGGCTATTAGAGGATAGGGTCCAGAGTCCAGGTAACCAAGTAAGTATGATTCTGAGTATGATCCTTTCTAATGGAGTATTAATTACTCACAATCAATGGAAAGACGCAATATACCGATTCAAACTCCGACTACATAAGGGCCACACAACTAAAATCCGGCCCAAATAACTTGTCCATTGCAATATCGTGCTGTCCACCGCGACCTATCGCTGACTTTCTTCTCCGGATATTTTTTGACTTTGCGGAAACAAACTACCTTTATATCCCAAAGAGCTGGCTTCTTGAGAAATTAAATATAATTTACGACAATCCTACAACGTTAACCATCAAAGATACAGCAACAGTAAGCATGATATTAACCGTTTTCGCTATTGGTACTCAGTATGCTTACCTTGACTCACCTAAAAAAAATGAGCGAATTCACACGGGATTGAAATACTCAGAGGATGAGATCGGAACTATGTTTTATCATCAAGCAATAAGACTGCTCCCGGAAATCATCGAGATTTCCACATTAGAGAGTGTGCAAGCCTGTCTGCTCTTCGCGGTCTATGTCCTTCCGATCGATGCGTCAGGCCTAGGCTATATTTATATCAATTTGGCACTGAGGTTAGGTATGCAGAATGGTATGCATCGAAAATACACAGGCAACGCGCTCAGCGGTATCATGATTGAGATGCGGAATAGGGTCTGGTGGAGTGCCTGTGTAGTGGAAAGGTAAAAATAGTCCTACCTAATACCAATTGAGTGCCTAACTGTCACTAGAAAAATTTGTATTTTTCACGGCAGGCCACTATCCATGCTTCGGTCTGACATCGACGCCGATCTTCCCCAGGATCGCGAAGACATGCAAACAACTGAGCTTCCATCAAATGTTGCTCGTATGCGCGCCTCTATATATCTCACGCATAAGCTTGAAGATTATTTCAACCAGATGTGAGGGCGTATCCATTCTTGCCTCGCGTAACTCATAGTTGACACAGGCGAATCTAGGAAATTGTCACGGAATTATCAAAAGCAAGATATCCCTAGCTTGTCTTCGCGACTACTAACAATAAAGAACGAGTTGGCAACTTGGTGGTCAAACCTTGATATTCTGCAAGAGAAAACCGACCAGCAGACTCATCAGACACATCATCGATCCACGATGCATCTTCGACTGGAGTTTTGCCTGATTCGCATGTTTGTTGGAAGGCCCTTCTTGTTCGGTCGTCAATCAGCTCGGTTAAACTCCCCTCAGAGTGCCTCTAACGGTCAAACTACCACTCCTGCAAACAATGAGAAGCCCATGTCATCGAGACAACAACTTGTTGGAGATTGCGTTCAAGCCGCCAAGGAAGCACTCGAAATATGCCACTTACTACGTGATAGTGGGTACGGCCTAGCGCGCGGTTCATACATCGAGTATAGTTCATGTCGAGCCTCATTGCTTGTTTTAATAGCCCACTGCGTTCAGACCCAGTCCGATGAATTCCAAACCACGGTGCAAGATGGACTAGTCATGATTCGAGATATGTCTGCAGCTGGAGACTCTGCTCGGTCAGAGGTAACTTTCATTGAGACACTAGAACGAACTCTCAAAACCCGGGATGATGGCAATGATGTAGCGCCTGGTTGTCTAGGCTCGGGATACGATTCGTTTAAACGCTGGGAATCGATGTTGAAGAGTGGTGAAGCTGCACACCCACCAAGAGAGGATCTGGGCCCTAAAACTGCTGGAACTGTCGCAGTCGAGCCGGACGCATCAACATCAGCGTGGGGATCATTTGCTGTCCCATCAAATCCAATTGATCACACTACTTACGACTGGCCGACGAGTATTCTGTCCCAAACGGACAGCGACAACTTCTTTGCTATGCCTGACATTGACGTGAATCTAGCATTTAATTCTAGCAATGACTTGGGGGCACTTTTCGAAGGAGGGGACATTCGTTTGAGATCAAATGGAAGTACCTTCACGGCGCAGGGAGTGGACCAATTTATGGCAAATACAGAGTTTGACTTTAGTGCTTCGGGACTTGTCAGGTAGCGGGACTAGAACTGAATGATGGGATATGTATGAGATAAATGTATGAACTGTATAACTTAAACAAAGCACAACTTTACTGCTTGCTAGGTTAATGAGATGAATGTCTTGAGCGCAGCATATTTTAGGTAACACACCAATATTCCCCAGTTTTTTTTCTTTCTAAATCTAACCTACACGGTCTTACCAAACTCCATCGTTTATGAGAAACCAAGTCGGGACAACCACAGTCCTCGTTCCCGATCGTCGCCAAAAGCATCACCCATTACTCCGTCTCTCAGATCATTGATTTGAGGCATCCAAAATCCTCTGCGCCATCGTCACCAGGTCGTCTGCCATAACCTCCATCTTCTCCGGAAAGATACTCTCGCACGCATCCTGCTCATAAACGGTACAATACGCGCCCCTAAACCCCACCTTGACCGCCGCGCTCACATCCCACATATGCGCCGCGGCGAACCACTTCTGATCCCCGTCCGCAAACTTCTCCAGCGCGGGCTTGTAGCTCGCCAGCGCCGGCTTCGTCACTCCCGTTGAGTCGCAGGTGATGAAGTTCTCGCGCGGGAACTCGATGCCGCCCTTGGCAAAGTACCCTAGGACGCGCGTCGGGTCGCCCGTCGTGAGCGCCCAGACGGTAAACCCGCCGGCGCGCAGCGTCGCTAGGCATTCTGCGGCGCCCGGACGCAGCTCGAGCAGTGCGTAGCCGTCGATGCAGGCGTCGCGCTCCGCGTCGGTGAACTTGCTCCGGGGCGAGGACACGCCGAGCATAAAGAGGGTGCGGTAGAAGACGGCGGAGAGCACGTGCTTGTATTGGCGGTGGCGCGAGGAGACGGACAGGAAGGTGAATTCGAGCTCGGCGGCGGTCATCCAGGTGTAGCCGAATGTCTGCGCCGTAATGATGTGAGAGAGCAGTTTGGGTCCGATGGTCTGGTGGATGCGGGCGAAGTAGGCTTCGAAGGAGACTAGGGTGCCGACGATGTCGAACACGACATGCTTTTTAGGCGCCATTGGGAGGAGTTCATGTAAGGACTAACTGTGCCAGCTTCGTTCGCAGAACTTATTACAGAACTAAGAGCTGGGTTGGAATGAAAAGAAAAGCAAAGACTAGAAAACGCTGGAAAACGCTGAACTCAGGGGAATATTAGTTATAGTAACGATGACAGCATACGACGACGTTTTGCCCGTGTAGTAGTGCCTCGTCGCCAGTCTTTCATCCCGCTACCCGCTCCTTGGACCCCGCTCATGGGACCCCGCTTCTTAGTGCCGGACTTGACTTTCACTGTTCCGGTAGTGAACCTTGGTCAATTTTGCTGCACCGGGCCGGTGCAGTACTACGGAGTACATGAGAATTTTCTCCACTCATTCACTTTACACACTGTTGCCGAGTTTGAGTCGTGCGTGGGGCTTGAGTGAAGGTATGTTTTCCTTCCGTAAGAGCAAGATGATATTACAGCAGGTTATAGGTAGGAGTTGGTAAATGGTAAACCATGATTGATCGATTGGCCGTGATCTGGTTTTGATCTTGCATTGGCATTGTTCTCTCCGTTTCTGTCCGTTTCTGGTTTCGCAATAACTTACTGTTGTGATGTCTGCTCCAATCCGCACCTATCGAATTGCTGCCATTCCAGGCGATGGCATCGGAATCGAGGTGGTCGCCGCCGCGCCTGAAGTCGTGAAAGCCGCCATCAAGGCGTCTGGGAGTAGTTTCGAGATTGCTGTCACGCATTTTCCATAGGGCACCGCCTACTTCAAAGAGTCCGGCTTATACTTGCCCAAGGATTTCCCAAAGACTTTGAAAGGGTACGATGCTATTTTATTTGGAGCAGTTGGCGCAGCAGGTAAACCAACAGGTAAACCAACAAAGGCTCCTTCCTGTGACCCTCCAACCTTTCTCACCACTTTCCTCTCAGATGTTCCTGATCATGAATCATTATGGGGCCTCTTGCTGAAAATTCGGGCAGAGTTCCCGGGCGTGACTTGGGATAGGGAACTTGTAGATGCGATGACTATTCGCATGGTGCAGAAACCGGCGTCGATCGATACAGTTGTTGGCACGAACTTACATATCGACATTCTCTCTGATCTAGCTGCCGCCCTGGCCGGATCCATTGGCATTGCTTCGTCCGCGAATCTCGATCCAACACGAGCTTACCCATCAATGTTTGAGCCAGTACACGGGAGTGCTTTTGACATTACTAGGAAAGGAATCGCAAACCCGATCGGTGCTATCTGGGCAGCGGCTGACATGCTGGCTTGGCTTGGTGAAGGCGAATCTGCCAATAGTATAATGGAGGCTATTTCAACAGCTTGTGATAGAAAGATGCTCACAGCGGATATGGGGGGAACGTTGAACACTGTCCAGGCCACTGAAGAAATATGCAAGGCGCTTTTTTAATGTGTTTTTACTACATTTTAAAATGAATCTTCTTAAATCGTCTAGGCCAATATAAGAAAGACAATATTCCCGGCATGTGAAATGCTGCTCATATTTTGAAAACATAAACTATCCGCTTGGGATCCCAGTCATTCACGAACTGTAGCCAGATAACTGATATGCTTCTCACCGCCAACGGCGTGACTGCATTGACGTCACGAACGCGGGGTTGCAAGGCAATTACTCTAGTTTTGGTTTCCAACCACAAAATATGTCCCGGGCCGGTCTTCAACATATCGCTCGGCAGCAACCCAGACTGTACCGCCCTGATTGAGGGTGGATACAGTACAAGCGCCCGGAGCTCTTGGTTTTCGTCTCGTCTGGCTGGATTGCAACAAGTCGATTGATGCTCCGTCATAATATATATGAATTTTCCGTTTCTCGAATTTCTTATTCTCACCCTTGCCTCGCTAATCTCCTCTTTCTTTGCCTCAACATTGCTTGATAACTTCTCGTATTCGCCGCAAACATGCCAAGCACTCTTAACAACGTAACTGCTGAGTTCCCAGGTCCAAAATCGAAGGCAGCAGTGAAGCAGCTAAATTCTCTCTTCGATGCGCGCGCTGTACACTTCGTGGTGGATTATGTCAATAGCTCAGGGAACTAGTACACCACCACAAACTGCGTTCTGCAATCGTTTACTGACAAAAGCCTAAGCATTGTCGATATAGACGGAAACAAGTATTTGGATGTGTAGGTGCTGAGAATATTGATTGGCAATTGGGAGGGCTTATGTTTATCAGTTACGCTCAAATTGCATCTATCCCCGTTGGCTACAACAATGAGACTCTCATCAAGGCCGCAAGCTCACCAAAGATGATCTCCGCTCTTGTCAACCGTCCGGCCATTGGCAACTTCCCCGCTGAGAACTGGTTGTCCCTTGTCCGTGACGGTTTGATGAGAGCTGCACCCAAGGGGCATGATCAGATCTTTACAGCCCAGTCGGGCTCCGAAGCCAATGAGCTTGCGTACAAAGCTGCTTTTATGCTATACCAACAACGGAAGCGTGGTGAGGGTGTTGAATGGTCTGCGGAGGATATCAGCTCCTGTCTCAACAACACAAAGCCCGGATCTCCAAAGCTGGCAATTTTGAGTTTCAGAAATTCTT
Organism: Pseudogymnoascus sp. VKM F-4520 (FW-2644); assembly: GCA_000750995.1. Classification (NCBI taxonomy): domain Eukaryota; kingdom Fungi; phylum Ascomycota; class Leotiomycetes; order Thelebolales; family Thelebolaceae; genus Pseudogymnoascus; species Pseudogymnoascus sp. VKM F-4520 (FW-2644). Next base: position 18,893 of record JPKE01002670.1, on the reverse strand, counting down.
TCCATGGACGTGGGTTTGGAAGCCTGTCAACTACCAGATCAAAGGCTGTTCATAAGCTCGATATTCCATCATTCAACTGGCCTCAAGCTTCCTTCCCTATGCTTAAATACCCACTCGAGAAATACAAGGCCGAGAACATAGCAGAGGAGAAGAGATGCTTAGAGGAGGTTGAGAGCTTGATAGAGTCATGGTCTGTGTGATATTGATCGTTCATGAATGAAACTAACGTCACTACTAGGCACTGCCCAGTTGCAGCTGTTGTTGTTGAGCCAATCCAAAGCGAAGGCGGTGACAACCACGCCACAGCAGCATTTTTCCAGGGTCTACGCGCAATAACCCAGAAACACAGCATTGTGTTGATAGTCGACGAGGTTCAAACTGGTACTTCAGGGATTCAATCAACTTTTTGGCCATGCTGACAGAATGGTTCAGGTTTCGGTGCAACTGGAAGGTTCTGGGGTCACGACCACTGGGAACTATCGTCTCCACCAGACATAGTGACATTCTCCAAGAAGGCACAAACCGCTGGATATTTCTTCTCCGATCCCATGCTTCGACCTGATAAAGCGTACCGTCAGTTTAACACGCAAGTTCTTACCTTTTCCGAGCGGCCTATGTAACTAGCTAATGTTATATGTAGGTGGATGGGTGATGCGGCACGCGTAATTCTCAGCAACGCCATCATTGGGGAGATATTCGAGAAGAAACTCGTTGAGCAAACTGCACGGGTTGGAACTGTCTTGTATGCCGAGCTTGAGAAGCTTGCAAGTAGATATCCAGAGCTGATCCAAAATCTGCGTGGTAAGGGCCAAGGGCAAGTCCATTCTTTCTCTCACGGTTTCTTGTGAAATTGTACTCATACTCCTCGACAGAACTTACATTGCTTTTGACACACTGTCAGCAGCTCCGCTGTTGAAAAAAATGAAGCATCTCGGTGTTAATGTAGGATCTTGTGGTGTTGAGACCATCAGACTGCGCCCTATGTTAATCTTCGAGGAGAAGCATGGTTAGTAGTTCTCTGAGCTCTCACTTGTGTCCCAATGATCTGACTGGCGGATTTAGTGACAACATTGATCGAGGCATTTGAGACGGCATTTAAGCAATAGATATAAATATGAGATTCTCTAGGTGGTGGACTTCTCACCATTCACTATTTGATGGTATCTTAATCACCGATGTCATAATGAACAGTGGATTCCATATTTTAACAACTCACAATGCCCAATGTTGGTCTCCAACTTCCCGAAAGTGCCTGCTCTAATCATAAACAACCATAGAAATTGCTGAGATCTCCGGTTAAAACCTGTGAATCTGAGTAACGGAATCTATCCAGTGCAAAGAATGAGACGACATAATTAGACGCTTGTAAATACAGCAAACGGTAATATGTAACAGCCATGCCTCGTTTTAAGCTCGAGCCTTAAAAGCACATACACTACTGATTATTATAATCAAGGGAGTAAAATAAAGTATAAAGTATAAAGGTACGGAGGGAAACAGCCATGGTTCTAATTCGTATTCTTTCTCCGCTCAAAATTCTGCCACTAATACTGGTATGCCAACCTTTTTATTTAGTACAAACTGTAACCTCCCATGCCACACTCTCAATCCAAGACTCGAATAGGGAGTCAGGGAGAGCATTCTAGACAGCCTGTAAATACTCCTTGATCTTATTTACCTCTTCATCTAAGCTCCCCGAGCCGGGCATTACTTCTGGAAACATTTTGAGCGCTAGAGCATACCACGTATTTCCAATCTAGTTCAAGTCTAGGAAAGAGGCACGTTAATCTGTTGGCTGAATATCGTAGTTTGCAAGTCACTCTTCAACAATCTGTGCTGTATGAATAGAAGCGTTATATTGCATGAAAATAAGCTCTTCGCCATACTATTGGACTACCTGATCATCCAAAGGACGATTCCAATTTAGAAGGAGTCGCAGTGTGGTTCTACTAATCGGGTGGGTATATAGACCGCCCAATTAGTCATAATTGTTGTGATCCGGTTCAGAGGTTCTAGACTGCATTGTGGTGCATGTAAAGATGGTCTGTGTACATACTAGATAAAACGTAACGATGGCCCGGCGGACTGCATGCCGGGATCTCTGAACTCGAAAACACTGCTGAACAGAAAGTCAACGAGATATGAAAAATTAATCAGGAAGTCGGAACAGGAAAGGGATAGTACATGGCTCTGATTGTCGATTGCCGGCGCCAAAATTGTTGCCGGCCCGGTGGGTAACTCATGATGAAAATGGCCCCGATCACTTCCGGCAACCTTAGGTTAGTCACCTTTAGGACAAGGCTCGAAACACTTTAATCAATATCAGAATCCCTAGGTTGAGCACATAAATAGCATCTCAGCGTGGTTGTCATTTGATATCAGTCTCTAACTACAGTATCGTCGCATCACAGAAGCCATGTCTGAGTTCAAGTCATTAAAGGTTTCTTAACTATAATCTGTCTAATTTATTGTTATTTTTTTGCTGATTATATTACAGCTGCAGGACCCATCCTTGTTTCATGAGGCTTCGTTGCTTCATGGCAAGTGGGTTCAGTCCCAATCCGGCAAGCGTTTTGATGTTGAGGGTGAGTCTAGGATTACATATCACAGTAACGATGAAACTTGCTAATGATAAACTTTAACCGTCATAGATCCAGGATCACGAAATATTTTTACCTCGTGTCCCACAAACGAGGTTGCTGATGTGGACAAATACGTCGAGTCGTCGCAAGTGGCTTTTGAGCAGTATCGTTCTATAAACCCGCGCGAGCGAGCTAAGATGCTTGTCAGGTGGCACGAATTGATCACCAACGCTCGAGAGGACATAGCCAAGATCGTCGTATTTGAGACCGGAAAGCCTATGGCAGAAGCCGTAGGCGAGATCGATTACGCACTTGGCTTTGCGTGGTGGTTTGCTGGCGAGGCTGAGCGAGTTCGGGGATCGATCGCCTTGCCATCAGTCTCCAACCGCCGCACAATCGTAATTAAGCAACCAATCGGTGTAAGCGTTGCTCTCGTTCCCTGGAATTTCCCAGTCGCCATGATTATTCGAAAAGCCGCTGCTGCTTTAGCAGCAGGTTGCACTATGATCGTCAAGCCATCCCCGGAGACTCCTATGAGTGTGATGGCTTTGGCCGACCTCGCCCTCCGCGCAGGCCTGCCGCCAGGAGTTCTGAACGTTATTACCACCGACAATGCCAACACACCGTCCGTCAGCGAGAAACTTTGCAAACACCCACTCGTGCGTAAGGTAACCTTCACTGGCAGCACGGCAGTGGGCCGGATCGTTGCAAGTCACTGCAGCTATGGACTGAAAAAACTTACCATGGAACTAGGAGGCAACTGCCCCTTTATAGTGTTTGACGATGGAAACTTGGAGCAAGCTGTCGCCGCACTCATGATTCTCAAGTGGCGAACTGCTGGTCAAGCATGCACCCATGCCAATCGCGTTTATATCCAAAGCGGCGTACATGACAAGTTCACACAAATGCTTTTAGAGGCAACACAGAAAATCTGCGTTGGACATGGAACGGATCCCACCTCAACCATGGGACCACTCACAACCAACAGAGGTCTTGAGAAGATACAGAGACAAGTCGCAGATGCCGTTAAGAAGGGAGGCAAGATTCTCTGCGGCGGAAAGCAGCCCATGAGCCTTGACGGTTACTTCTTTGAGCCTACGATTATCTCAGATATGAATCCCACAATGCTGGCTTGCAAAGAGGAGATATTTGGGCCAATATTAGGCTTGTATAGATTCGACACTGAAGAAGAGGCTGTGAGGATGGCGAATGATACTTCAATGGGCCTGGCTTCATATTTCTTTACCAAGGACGTCAACCGGACTTGGAGACTCCTAGAAAGTCTCGAGGCTGGCATGATTGGAATGAATACGGGTAAGCCTCTTCACTTCCTTGATGAATGTCGTGATAAGTATTAACGCTATCTAGGAAATTCGTCGGGTGCTGAGTCTCCCTTTGGTGGGATTAAAGAGTCGGGCTATGGCAAAGAGGCCGGTAAAGACGTAGCTATTGAGGAGTATTTAATCGCCAAGACGGGTACCCTCACAGTTGATGAGAATCGGTGTTCTTTATAATACTCTACAATCGAGCCCGCCAAGATATGATTGAAGCCATTACACGTCTTCATTAGGGATACGAGAGTCTTGAAAGCAGCTAGTTATAGAAAATAGAAAGTAGCACGTACATTGTCAACAGCTAATAAATATTGTTTTGGAGCTTATGTGCATAGGCTTTGAGCAACTAGTCTGTCGTAAATCTTTGTAGAACCTCCACTGCCGGAACCGAAAAAGGAGGCCGGCAATGGATGACTTGGGGCTTAGGAGATGAGCTGCTACAAGGCTAACCGGCTACATACTTATTCACTATTGCCAATCTCATCAGCTGTGTCGAACCAGAAGCTGACATTCCAACCGTCACATTGGCCAGGCATTTCGGGCGCGCTTGGGTGGTTTGAAGGCCTGGTTTCAAGGTATCCCATCGCTATCAAATTAGCGAGGTCGATATATGCTATCAGGGTAGGCAGCGCTTCAGCAGTCCACCCCAGGATGATATGATATAGCCCGGGATAAATATTTGTTGGAAAGGCAGGATCGCTCTTATACTATGACGCCGTATGGTCTTGCTATATACTAGAAGAACGTGTTCTAGTAACGTAAAAAGAGCAGATACGTCAAATACAGGAAGCGTTTGCAGTAAAACATACCTCATCAGCTTCATACGGGTATGGCCACAATTGGATCCGTGACTTACATGTGCGCAGCTACAAGTGGCCCGCCTAGTATCAAGTCTGGGGTGGTTCCTATGGTGAGATTTTGGGTGAATAATGCCTCAGGAGCTTTTGAATCGGATGTATGGCTAACAAACGATGTACGACAGTTATACAGTAGAAACTATAGGGGGTTAGTCACGCTAACTTCTTGCAGTGTCCTTACTTAGCTTATGCAAGGGTTTTCGTCTCCGTTCACTAAGTTAGCGTCACTCTTCCTTAACCGAAGATATGGTACAGACCGGGCCGGTGAAAACAGGGAATGGCAGAACCACTTTCCTCACGGCCAACTAACTAGCTGAAATATTCGTTGGCGGAGATCTTTGAATTTAGCAAGGTTGCCACAAGTAGCTAACAGGTTTGGCCCTGGTGGTTATACCGTACCGTGCCGGTCAAAATCAACAACTCTACTTGCGAATATGATCTTGAGGTGGATTAGTTGACTAGTTAAATCACAATTGTGGCACAAATCAGATATGATAAGAGTGTGATTTCCATTGACTTTTTTCCCCGGCGCAAAGTCAAGTCAATCGTAGCAATGGTTGAAGCTCCTCCAATTTCAAAGTCGTTTAGTCGTCTCAATCTCGTCAAGGCCCATCTCCGGGAGCCAGACGGACATCTTTCAAATTGTCTTCCAGTTCCAAACCCGACAGTACCCTTTTGGCAGAAGGACGTGCACAAGCTCGATGACTACCGTTCTACAGAGCAATTGCCAGAGCACAGCGATATTGTGATCATTGGAGCTGGGTATGCCGGCGTGAGTGTGGCATATCATATAACCAGTGAGGAAGGCTGCGTAGACCGCAGTATCACAATTTTAGAGGCCAGAGGCGCCTGTTCTGGTGCTACTGGTCGAAACGGTGGCCATTTGCGACCAGATTTTTATGGGTATATCCCAACCTTTGTCGATAGAGCAGGCGTCGAGGCTGGTTTGGAAATTGCAGAATTTGAGATTGCTCATGTTAATGCCATTAAGAAGGTGATCGAGAAGGAGAAGATCGATTGCGATTTCACACTTACAAGGACAATTGATGTCTGGTGCAACGAAGAATCGGCAAAGCAGGCAAATGAGATCTACAACCAGATGGTAGCTCGGAATTTTGAGTATATGGATGATGTGATCTTTTACACAGGTAAGGCTGCAGAAGGGGTAAGACGCATTCTAGGCAAATCTTCCTTAAGTCAAGCTGACATGGGCAGATCTGTGGTGTAAAAGGTGCCAAAGCGTGCGCTTCTTATACCGCCGGAACTATTTGGCCATACAAGTTTGTTTTGGCCCTCGTCGAAATCCTTCTTGCATCGGGTCAAGTCAACCTTCAGACATATACGCCAGCAACTTCTTTCACGCCAGATACAAAGGGGGGCTACATCATCACCACACCCCGCGGCAAGATACACGCTAACAAGGTCATCCACGCCAGCAATGGCTACGTCTCAGGGCTTCTTCCCGAGTACGCTCACAACATCATTCCATGCAAAGGCATTTGTTGCCGGATCACCGTCCCTGAAGGCAGCACCGCGCCCCTCTTGAACGATTCATATATCAACCGCACCGCAGACGGCACACTCTCGTACCTCATCCCACGCTCTGACGGCAGCATCATCGTAGGCGGAGCCGCCAGTCGCTTTAAGCCCTTCAAAGAGCAATGGTACAACAACATCGACGACAGCACCCTGATCGACTCTGCTAAAGACTACTACGCAAACTACATGCAAAAGACGTACAACGGCTGGGAAAATTCGGGCGCTGCTGTCGAAAGCATTTGGACAGGCGTCATGGGGTATTCGTACGACTTAAACCCACACATAGGCGCGGTTCCAGGGCGAAAGGAACAGTATATCCTGGCGGGCTTTAACGGCCACGGGATGCCGGTTATCTGGCTTGCAGCCAAGGAACTCGCGTTGATGGCGGTGCAGGATAGGGAGTTTGAGACTACATGCCTCCCGCGGCTGTACAAGACGACGCAGGAGAGGATCGAGAAGGCGAGGAAAGGCACAGAGGAGGATGGGGATATCATCGGGAGCGGTGCACTTTCGGCTACTAGGCAATAGGATGGGGAGGTGTAAACACCTGTTTTTCAAGTTGGACCTGTAAATACCTGAGATCTGTTTCAACGAGGGATTCAAAGAAAACAAGTGATCATAAACATTTATAAATTGTCAAAAAGGGCCGGAGCTTTGTAAACTAATCTCTGAACGTGATCGTCTGTATACCTATGATCCTATCACAATACTTGATGGCTGCCCTTCCCCGTACGCAGCTCGGAGACGAGGTTGTGAATGAGAATATGCCCAACTCCCCTTAAGGCAATCCGCTCATATCACCGTTCTCCTTTGTCAACTAGTTACATTCCCTATTTATCGAGATTGGGAATATAACAGCAGCCGCGCAATCATCCAGCTGCCTTGGCGCGGAGGGCAGTAGGGTAGTGAGACAAGGTTATGGTAGGTACTTCGCTCAGCCGTTGAAGTGACAGAACTGGCAAGCCACCGACCGGATAGCGACCGGCAAGATTGACTTGATGCTTTGTTACTTATCAACGTATCAGGGGCTTTTGATTTCGAATTGAGACTTAATCGGGGTAAATTAATACACAACAGAATTGCCGGAAGGTAAACGGAAGTCTATACAGCGGTGATGTTTGCTTCCGTGGTTCCCTTTGGCTATCAGGTGGTCTAATGGTTCAGTGACGGCGATGGCATTTGCATAGCAACACACTAACCGGTTGTTCCATCCACTGCCATCTACATTTGACCGTTGATCCGGTAACTACTTGCCGGTGTCCTCTTATCTCCATGGACGGATAGATGCGGCGCGCCCGCAGTATGTTACCCCGCAGTTTCCCATGCCTTAAACCCCACACAAAACTCACAGACTAGCGCCGATAAGGAACATAACAGTGGGCCGGCTTACAAGCTAGAGCTCATAGTCTACTACAGTAGATAGGGATATGTCAAGTACAAGTAGCAACCTGTTCTAGCATACACTCTGTACGCATCATCACATTCATTTTATCGGGCCTGCATATGCCTACGGATGTGCTAGATGTATTCTCATATCTCTATCGCTCTCTATCATAAACCTAGGGTAAGTTGGGTGGTACGTACTTCGCATTTTGATAGCTATCTTAACTTATCTAAATTAGTAGGTGAATAGGCAGGAGCATATATATCTATCCACCCACTCCTGTAGCCAGCCATCCGAATGCCTAACTAATCCTGGCATCCATCTCTCGTCCCATATCCCAGGACGACTTCGTTTCTCAACTTCACATCCACCTAAATGGCTTTTTCACTTCATGAAAATGCCGGCGACGTCGAGACTGCTAGAGTGGAAACCAACCCTGGCTCTTCAGTTAAGATGCAGTGGGGACAGGTCGTTGAGATTGATGAAGCGCATCTGCGAGCATCGACGGCTAAAAAATTCTGGCGGAGCGTCCTGTTCCAAATGGTCCTCTTTGGGGCGTAAGTTAAAGATATACCTCGACACAACCCCTAGTGCCTGACTGACAAACCCCAGGCTCTCCTTCGTAGGCCCTGCTATGACTGATGCCATCTCCAACCTTGGGGGTGGTGGACTCTCAACCCCATTCTTAGCCAATCTCGCGACCTCCCTTAATTACGCAGCCTCGGTCTCAGTAACACTCTTTGGAGGACCTTTGATCAACAAGCTCGGTATCAAATGGTCTTGCATTATCGCAGCATTTGCAATGCCTCTAGATGGGTCCGGCTATTATGTCAGCGCGAAATACGGCGTGGATTGGTACCTCCTCTTATCCAGGGTATGTGCAACTAATCTTCAATCTTCAACAAACCTTTCTCAATTCCAGAGGACAGCAATCTGACCCTTTGAAAGGTTATAGGAGGTATATGCAACGGCTTTCTCTACGTTGGAGAGACCACCGCCATGCTCTCATATCCGGACCAAAATGATAGAGGCCTCTTTCTAGGTATGTAAGCTTCCATCCATGCAAAGGACGCTTGCTCATGCCTAGTGGATAGGCATCTGGTCAGCAATGAGAAACACTGGCAGTATCGTTGGTGGTGCAATCAACTTTTCTACAAATTATAGTACTTCCTCAGCTGGTGGCATCGCGTGGTCGACGTACCTTATTTTCGTCGGTTTTGGTGAGCTTCATTCTAACATGATGCACTGATAAGTACCCTAACAGTGGGGAACAACAGAATGTACTGGTGTGATTTGGGGATTTATGCTCTCACCTACCCGAAAAGTTAGACGCGGCGATGGATCTAAGGTCCCTATGTCCGCTGACATCTCCTGGAAAGCGGAATTTGTGGCCTTATGGAAACATCTACTAGGCAAGAAGGTGAGAAATTGAACAAGAGTGCTTCGTCTAATAGCTGATGTTCGATCATAGACCTGGCTTATCTTTATCCCCGCTTTCTACTCTTTTTTCTACGGCGGAACCCTAGGTACCTACCTCTCTCTGCACTTCTCTGTCCGTGCACGCGCACTGTCATCTCTCATCACCCGTAAGTACAATGTAATGCAATTGTTAATGGTCCGACTCTTAACTTACGCATGGTTCAGCAGCTATTACTATCCCAATGGTCATAGCTTATGGCAAGCTATTAGACATGAGGCGTTGGTCCCAGATCAATCGTGCGTGGCTGGCTTTCGCGATCTGGGTCATCCCTCAAGCTGGTTGCTTAATCTGGATTGGTATAGAATATAGCAAATATGGTGCCACCAAAACCGCGTTCGACTATAGCCTGTAATTGCCACAGCCTCAAAACCATCATGGCAAAAGCTAACACTTCGTCCCGCAGTCACACTAACAAGTGGGCTGAAGCCTACCTCCCATACCTCATTTTCTTTAGCTCTGGATATCTCTGCCAGCTGTCCCTGTATTGGATCCTCGGCACTTTCTCAACCGACGTCAAGTCCTCTGCACGCACCGGCGGCCTCTTCCGCTCTTTTGAAAGCCTCGGTCAGACTGTCTCATACGCCATCAACTCTAATTCCAACGCTGATCCCAGGAATGCCGTTTACGTTCACTGCGCCCTGTTGGCCCTCACCATTCCATGCATGGTGTTCCTCATCCGCATGGTTCCAGAGGTTCCAGCTAGCCACGATATCGATGTCGATGGACCAGTCATTGTAGGTGTTACAAGCGAAAAGGATATGGATTAAGTTAGGGGTAGACTTACACGAAGGCTAAGATGGGACAGTAACCATATTCTTAAGCAATGTATATAGTTTCCGAACTGTAACGTTTTCGTTGGACGAGAATTTTGTAGCATTGTTATAGTTTAAAATAAACGAGTGGCGAATTTCCAGCTATGAAACCCATGGGCTTGATTTAAGCGGTCCTATATCTCAGCAAGTGACATTAACAGGGGATTGCTAAGGCGCTACAATTTTTACTAGTCCATACTGTCCTCTAGCTTTCACTTACAATACTCCTAAGAGATAATCGAAAGGCTCAATAACACTAACCAACTCAAAAATCGGAGTTTTGTTTCTAACGTTAGCCACAAGAGAAAACAATAAATCAACCTTGCAACTACAATATTCCTCAAGTATACATCTCGTAAGCTATGATACTAACCCTTATTAGCTAAATGGGAGCCTATAAGTCTACTGATCCACAGCTCAATATGCCACGCTCTTGATGCTTCTTATCTTCGTAGAGGAGTCTCGCCGAGGCTGAAATCAACCGACGATAGTCTGCCGGTGCCGGCCAACCCCACTTTTTCAGCCATCATCAGCTAAATGGCTGCTATCTCTATCTGGATTCGTGCCAGACCGGCCCGGGTCATGTTCAGAGAGTTAATGCCTTAAAGACCCGCGGGGCCATGATAGTTTAAGTAATTAAAGAGACGAACGTGTAGACTACTCGACTCACAATTCTCCATTGATATTCCTTTGATATATCCCAACTCTTCATGATGGTTCTCCCTTCTACTAATCCAACAAAGTCGTACTGGATTGAGGCGGCCGAGTCCCCCTTACGGGATTTCCGTTCCACTGTCGACTTGCCAAATGAGACAGATGTGGTGATTGTAGGCAGTGGCTACACAGGCGCAACGACTGCATATTGGCTTCATAAGGTGAGTTGAGCTAGCATGCGAAATACCTACGTCACCAACAGCGAAGCTGAATAATGCAACACGTAGTTCACGAAACATAATGACTCTCAACCGCGAATGCTCATGCTAGAAGCACGGGATATTTGCGGAGGCGCGACAGGTCGCAATGGTTAGTTTTCCACCGAAGTTGTACTTTTCGGTTCTGCAGCAACTCTTCAGAACGAAGTAAAACTGATGAAAGTGCAATTTAGGCGGTCAGCTGAGGCCCCATGCCTACTCTCGCTATCCAAAATGGTCTAGTCTGTTTGGGCCGGATGGAGCGCTTGAGCTGATCAAATATGAGATGGCACATCTGCCTGCTTTCCAAGAACTATTGACTCATGAAGGCATTGCTGATGAGGCGTGTTTGAAGTTCGGTGACACCTTTGATGCAGCAATGTCTGAAAAAGCATGGGCGCGGCTTAAGGACGCCTATACGAGTATGCAGAGAGACCATGGAGAGGATGGCGACGTTATCAGAGAATGTAGGCTAATAGAGGACCCCAAAGCTGCAGAGGATTTCACCCAGATGAAATCATGCATAGGGGCAGTAGTACATCCGGCTGGTCAAGTGTGAGTTCTCCATTATTCACGTGTGGTGAGAGGCATAAGTGACCTTATAAAATAGGTGGCCATACAAGTTTGTTCATGGACTACTCCGTATTGTTAGTCAAAAGGGCAACCTAAATCTCCAAGCAAAAACACCAGTTGTGGAAGTTTCAGATAGAGATGCAAATGGTTGGATCACTGTAAAGACTCCACGAGGAGATGTACGGACCAAGGCAGTTATGCATGCCACCAACAGATGGGCTTCACACCTTCTACCGGATTTTAGCAACCTGATATTCGGAAGCCGAGGATCGCTAGCAAGTATCAAGGCTCCAAAAGGGTTCTTCAAACACACAGGTGCCCAACATTGGGATGCCATCGTCAACGTAAGTCTATGCTCTAGCCTGCGACCCAGAGCGGCTCGCTGAACATCATAGAACTACCACCTCCAACTGCCTCCACCTTACAACACCGTTATCCTTGGCGGAGGGAAATCCCTTCTCGTACATGACCCACGTAGCTACATCCTCAACGACAGCGAAGACAAGCAATTCGACGGCCTACCAGAGTTCTACCAGTCCTGGCCTGCGTCGGATGTAGCGCAGTGGCCGGAGGAGGGTCCCGCAGAGCTAGCAAAAGTACTCGACAAAGGCGGAATTTGGACAGGTGGTGTGTCTCGGCTCCTTATGTTCCCACCATTAGAACTAAGCATTAACAGCTCACTAGTCATGTCCTCAAGCATCGACGAATTTCCCTTCGTCGGTGCCGTCCCGAACCACAAGGGACACTTCCTCGCCGCCGGCTTCAGCGGGCACGGTTCGTCTTCCATCTCAACCCCACCGGTACAGCAAACTAACTCTTATGCCCAGGCATGCCCCGTATCCTCCTCTCCACGGCCCACGTGGTACCTCTTATTCTCACCTCACTAGGCATCGAGTCCACGCCCCCAGCACTCGTGGCGCCTTATCCTGCCCTCCCGAAGCCCTTCCACATCACGACCGATCGGATCGAGAAGCTACAGAAAATCAATGCGAAGGCGAAGTATGAGGCTGACATGAAGGAAAATTTCGAAAGTGCGAAGGAAGAGTTTTGTAATGACGATCGGAGTCGCCCAAGAGTGGTGTGATGGATTTGCATACATGGGGCCTAACTTACCGTCTACCTATCATGTCAGTCTTGGTGTCTGTCTATTTAGGTAGATCTAAGAGAGGCGATGCGTTAAAGATCAACGCCGGGATGCGAGATATATACACAGCAAAGGTCTTTAACAAGACCGAAAGGATATGTGAACGTGCATAGGTGGTTCCTGTAGTATAGTAAAATGATAATTCCGGCATCACCACGAGTAGGGCCGAATTGATTAAAAGTGAATGCATACATTATTAATCAAGCTACTATATGTCTTCTTCGTACGAGGCTGGAGTGATTTTGGCCCTAAAAGGCATTCAAAATACCAAAAATCTGAGCATAAGTGCTGCAGCAAAGATGTACAAATGATCTGAACGAACACTCCGCCAACGACGCGACGGCTGCACTACACGACGCGATACTATACCTAACCACCTTTGTAGTAGCAATAACTCCTACTGCGAAACCTGCTTCATTAAAGTTATAGATATCCTGCTCTAAGCCGGCGATTATTCATTTTAATACTATACATTTTAAAAATGTATTTATATTTCTAATGAGACTTCTGATCCAGACGAGCACTACGCCGTGAGAGCTTATCTAGACCGATTGAGACTCTGCCCACGTGCGAAGAATGCCGAAATAAGAGCAATCACTGTCACCGCAGTGGTTGCAATAAAAGTATACTTTAATGCTTCATAATACACTTGTCTTGCGATTGCTTGGACGTCAGGAGGCAGGTCTTTGATCACTGTGACGCTGTGCCGGATCTCATCCAGAATCTAAGATATGATTGTTAGCCATGTAAACATTTGGAGTTTGGCCTCGAGTTCGAAAACTTACCTTGTCTTTGTTGGGTATCCCTTCTAGCGCTATTGGCAGACGTGTCGACAGAATGTTCTGAATCAGTGTCGATGAAGCGGCAACTCCCCAGACTGTGCCCACGGAGCGGAAAAGATACACCATTGATGTAGCTACAGCTTGGTCGCGGTGTTCGAATGCAGCCAGGAACGTGAACAAGATGCTTGGATATGCTATCCCTTGACCAAAATTGGCAGGAAATAGATATACCAGATACTTCCACTTCGAATCATGGAATTTGAATGATGCAACTAAAGCATTCCCCAACATCATGAAGAAACAACCAGTCCTCACCAGTTCGCTCAGTCGCCCATAACGTGACATGATGTAGCCGGCTACTACCCCTCCAACTGGGGTGCCCAGAGACGGGATAACCAGACGCATTCCTGCTTCTGAAGGGGTGTCGAGAAGCACAACTTGGAAAAATAGCGGCAGTATAAAGAGAAACTAAGAAGGTGTCAGTGACGAGGTTTCGGAGTGAGACTTGCTACTTACGGCATATGCGGCCATCCCAACGCACACATTGCTTATCTGATTCGAGATCGCGAGTGTTCCCCGAAGCATACTCATTGGCATTACTGGAATCGCTTCTGTGCGTGACTCAACAAGGACAAAGGCCACAAGAAGAACCATACTGATGGCCAGAGAAGCAATGACTCTGATGTCTGACCATGGATAATTGTTACCTCCCATACTCAATGCTGCAAGCTGAGCCGACAAGCCCAAGACGAGCAACAAAGCACCGCTCAAATCGATCTGTTTCCATGTCGAAGTTTTCGGCTTGATCAGCCCCTCTTGGTCATTCTCCAGAAATGTATTCGAGTGAAGGTCCTTGACAACAAAATACCCAACCACGCATGCGAAAGCCGAGACGGGCACTTGGCACATAAAACACCACCTCCATCCGATCGTGTCTGCAATGACCCCTCCAAGACTGGCGCCACAGATAGACCCGAAGCCGTGTAGAACATTCTGGCAAGCTTGGTACATCCCTCGTTCCCGGAACGGGATCATATCCGAGTTGATAATCGTAGCCATTGTCATAAGTCCGCCGCCGCCGAGCCCGGTCAAGGCGCGCATGAGGTTCAAAGACACCAGATCAGGGGCGAGGGCGCAGCCGAGGCAGCCGACGAGAAACGTCAGTGTGGCGGTGAAGAAACATGCTCGGCGTCCTAGGATATCGCTGAATCGCCCGTAGAGAGGTTGAAATGCAGTGGAGGTGACGAGGTAGGAGGTTGTTAGCCATGAGATAGTGTTGGCAGCTTTGAATTCTGAGCCGATTACTGCGTACGTTGATGCCGTGATCGTTCCATCGAACCCAGACAGGAAGACATTCGAGAAGATTGCTGTAAATAGTTAGCCTCTGGTGGGTGGCATCTGAAGGTCTGTGTAAGTTGTACCAATTTCGATCCAGATGAACCCTGCTGGGGGTTTCCAGGTTGACTTCGCGGGGATGGCGATTGCAACATTGCTGAGAAGCGGTTCCTGCTCTCCATTTAAAGTTTCGTATGTATCATGACGGTCCATTTGTTCCTGCGTTCCAGTCTCTGAACATGCCCTGGTTTTGAATGGAAGCCAAAGAACGAAATGCAATTCCGAGAAACTGTTTGAGCACGAAGGGAAATTCCTCAACATTCAACGCGACAAGTAGGAAACTGTTCGAAAAAAAAAAATCCGAGAAAGATAAGAAACAAACCTACGTCAATCAGCCACCCCGGTAATTAGTTCTGCCATGCCAGCACCTGCAAAACGTGTTGTATGCATTAGCCCTCGTGCTTTGATCGTGTTGCGGACGGACGCACGAGGCAAAAGTGGAGAGAAGCGGACACGAAGTCCACAAGCGCCGATATCGTCTCGACCACAGATCGTGCTAACGGAGAAGAACTCCACCCCCATGAATTGCGTCAGAATGCTCACGATGGCCTAATTCGCATGTTGACTTTTCTTGAATTATCTTGAATTATATTGAATATGCATGCGTTGTGAAGAACGGAGTCTAAGTCCGTTGGTGAGGCCAATCATGCATTACCCCGCGTCCCGGTTTGCGGAGGTCAAGTCCTTGAAGCTATCACGTCAAAGCAGCTCATTTTGACAAGTCAGCGATTCGGTGATCGATTAGCTTCAAAGATGGCGGTTAGTGGCTTCTTTTTGGAGTAAAATATTGGCCAATGAAGGTATTTAGCTTTTCGTTTGTGCTCTCAAATATCTTCAGGGTGAGCAAACTTTTGTGCCTTGTCGTCGATTTGAAAACCTGAAGCTGCTATACAACTCGACAACCGTTCTGCCTTTGATTAAATTTCTGAGATAAGCTGAGGGGCCATACCAATGTTAGTATCGATAAGCTTTACCCCGCTCCAAAAAGTTCAGAAGCTGACCAACATCGCACAGCATGAGTCCCACGAAGACAGGGCTCAAGAGCCTCATGAAGCTTGCTCTGAGCTTAGCAGCCGTTCCACTCGTCGCTGCAGACTGGCAATACAAATCCCGTCCGGATCTAGCCCCGCCTATACTCAACATCACTATTCCTGCCACCGCAGACGTTGAGAGCGGCTATATCTTCATTGCACCTTTCGCCGGTTTCCCAGAAGGCACTCGCCACGGACCGTTGCAGGCAGCTCCCTACATATTCACAGACACCGGCGATCTCGTTTGGTCTGGATTCACATATTTCTCTATTTGGGCCACCAACTTCCAAGCCGGGAGGTACAAGGGGAAAGATGTCTTGTTCAGCTTCGAGGGGAGCCACAATGCGGCGTACGGACATGGACATGGTCACACGACGTTCCTGGACCAGAATTACAACACCGTCAGAGAGTTACGCGCGGGGAACCATAGGTTGACTGATAAGCACGAGTTCATTATCATTAATGAGAAGACCGCTCTGATCCAGATATACCACCCTGTTCCGTATGATCTTTCGCCATACGGAGGATCCCCTGAGCAACAGTGGATTGTAGATGCTAGATTCCAAGGTAAGACTCTTCATCAACAGGAACCAAGCACATAAACTAACAACTCTAGAACTCGACATCGAGTCCGGCGAAGTTCTCTTCGAATGGAGCAGTCTCGAGCACGTCGATCCCTCAGAAGCCTTCCTCCCCCTCAACCCCGGCCAAGCCGGCAGCGGCTACAACTCCTCCGACGCCTGGGACTACTTCCACATCAACAGCGTCGACAAGGACGACCAAGGCAACTACCTCATCTCCGCCCGCGACGCCAACGCCGCCTACAAGATCGATGGCCGCACTAGCGAAATCCTCTGGCAGCTCAGCGGCAAGTCCACTGACTTCAAGCTCGGCGAGGGCGTCGAGTTCGCCTTCCAGCACCACGCGCGCTACCTGAGCCGCTCGGAGGACGGCAAGAAGGAGGTCATTTCCATTTACGACAACTCGGCTCACGGGACTGAGAACGGCCGTGGTGGCGAGGTGCACTTCAACGCCACGTCGGCTGGGAAGATCATCGAGGTCGACACGGAGAACTGGACTGCTACGCTGGTGCAGGGTTTCTACCCACCAGACGACCTGCTGTCCAAGTCGCAGGGCTCGACGCAGGTCCAGCCCAACGGGAACGTGCTTGTGAACTGGGGTTCTGAGGGTGCCATCACAGAGTACAAGCCGAATGGGGAGCCGATCTTCCACTTCTACATGGACTCTGGCAGCTTGGGAGAGGGCGTGGAGAACTACCGTGGATTCAGGTATAACTGGACTGGTATTCCGCACGAGGCACCGGCTGTTGTGGCGCTTAACGATGACGATGAGGGACAGACAAGCATCTATGTTTCGTGGAATGGCGACACCGAGACCAAGCACTGGCGCTTCTACGAGATTTATGCGAGCGGGAAGCGCGAGCTCCTTGGGACGGTGGCGCGGAAGAGCTTTGAGACTGTTCTTACTGTTGATCGTACGGGGATCAAGAATATCCAGGCTGTGGCTTTGGGTGTGCAGGGGGAGAAGCTGGTTACGTCGTCTGTTGTTAAGCCGGATATCTTGATTCAGGAGTATAAGAGCGGTCAGAGTGTCAAGAGCAGTAAGGGAAACAGCAAGAGCAGCAAGGGAAGCAGCAAGAGCAGCAGCGAGAGCGGCACTAAGATTGAGAAGCCCTGTGGTGGGGGATTCATGGGTTGGTTGATGTTCAAGGGGCAGAAGATTATCAGGCCGGAAGACTTGTAGTAGTTTTTTTTATATATGGACGCTGAGTATATGTAGTAGCTATGCCGAGAATTTGATACCATGAGTTAGTTACCTGACCAAGTTCTGATGTTGCTATGTGATGTTACAGTCTCACGAGAGGAGCTGCCGGTTTCCCCGCATCCCCACAAACAAGCCAAGTCTTGTCGTCGTATAGCGCATCCTTTGTCGATAGCGCCTGCCCAATCAACAATCAACTCCCAGACGCCTCGGCCCTGCTAACTCCGTCGCGCAACCAGTTTCAGGGTCCCTCACCTCGTCACCTCGGGTCTATGCGGGGTACTCGGCGCGGTACTCGGCGCGGTACCTCACCGGCTACCACCGACCACACGCGACACTAAGTACCTTCTTTCCTTTTTCCGGTATCAAAACATTTCTACCTGACTTGCAACTGTACATATTGTACTGTACATAGCAGGCATTCTCCATAAGCAGCGAGACATTGATCCTCTCGTGCAGCTGTACATACAGTTTTACGCGCCAGCTGGATAAATACGGTAGCTATCGGCCCGCGAGGCTGTTTGCTTCTTCTCCCCTCACGGGCGACGTGTTGACGACGACGAGCATAACGACGAACTGAACCGCGAGATCTGAGATGATAGCCCCGATTTCACCGAGGAGAGTTTGACATAGCTGAGCGCAGCCGCGGGATTGTTGCTCTGTGACGCCGGCTTCGTCAGACTGCTATGCGAGTGAATAGCTTCGAGGGAGCAGCTTGATACCCTGGTGGCCACGCCGTCGTATAGGCTGTAGTCGAGAAAGAAGATACACAACTCCCCACTCCAACGCAACTCAGATCAGACGGTAAGCATATGGAGAAACTGCTACTGGGTTTATTCTAACTTCCAGCAGTAGTAGATACTCTCAGAAACCCTCAAATCTCCACTCAGCCCAATAAGTCGCTTTCTACATGACCAAGTATACACAGGCAGCCCGCCCATAAGAGACTACCCGTCTTCCACAAAGGATTACAACCAAATTCCCTTTTCCAGCTTAATTACAGAAGCTCACGCCCCCTACTCTAACCATGATAACCCCATCCACAAGGCTCTGTGGGGCCTTGGCCAACCACACAGTATGGCTCTCCCAGCCCACAGTAACAAGCCTCAACCGCTCCAAACTCCGCCTCTACCACTCCACAACACGCCTACACGATGAGAAGAAGCCCTCCGAGCAGAAGCCCGCCGAGCCCGAGCCTGAATCCCCCGTCAAATCAATCCCCTACTCCGAGCTCACCATCGGCGTCCCCACCGAAGTCTTCCCCGGCGAGCGCCGCGTCGCCATGAC